>JAWWTY010000072.1:443749-493424 GCA_035222235.1 Margarornis squamiger
CCTCAGGGACTGTTCTCATGGGGCCTCTCCTCCCTTGGAGCATGCTGTGCCCCAAGGAGTTGGGTTTAAAGCAGAGTTTGAGGCAGATATTTGAGCTACAACATCTCAGCAACAGCCAGATCCACCCCGCTCCTTCCCCATCCTGGGCAGGAGCAGAACCCTGCAGCCCCCAGGCTGGGCTTGGCTCTGCTGTTCTCTGCCTCAGCTGGTGCTCCTTTTGCCCACTTTGCCTTTAAACCAGGAGCTGGGCCCCCAAACCCGTCCCAAATGCCATCCCACCAAAGTGGCAGGTGAGGACCAGGAGGTCTGCAGGGAGTGTGCCACCCATGCCAGCCCCTCACCTGTCTCTGAAGGTCCTGGTGACCTGGCTGTGGCTCCACTTGACGAGTCCATGCTCGGTGCTGGCACTGGCTGCCCACTTGCATTTGTCCAGGCAGCCACAGCCCTCCGGCTGCCCCAGGCCAGGACTGGCCATCAGGGTCAGGTTGCCCAGGCTGTCCTTCTTGAGGTGCACTGAAACGATGCCTGGACAGAAAGGGGAAAGCAAAGGAGAATGATGTGAACCCATGGATTGTCGTAGAGTCCTGGCCACCACCTCACCAGCCCAAGGTGCTCCAGCCTTCTGGAGAGGGCTGGGCTCCCCTGTTTTGGTGGTCTGTCACACTGATCCCACTCTGATTTCAGGCCCAATAAACACCAGTAGTCTGAGACCCTGGAAAACAGTCTCAGGGTTTCAAGTATTCCTCCTTTCAAGCCTCAGTTTGGAACCTGACTCCTTCCATAACACATTCCTTTGTTCTCCACCCCTCCAGGCTCTGCTGTGCCCCAGGTTACCCAAAAAAGCCCCCAGCTCTGGACCACAGACCCCAGCTTATTTATCACAAGGGATTTAGGTGGTTTTTTAAGACAGGACAAGGCTGGAAATGCTTTTCATTGGCAGCAAGCAGAGGGAGGGTTGGGGACAAGGAATTTTCCAAAGACACCCATCATGCCGAGTGATTCCTTTAACTGGAGAGCCCCCAAGGACAGGGCAGAGATGTGGGCATGGGCTGGCAGTGCTGCCCACACATTGCCATGGTCATGTCCTTCCCCAAGCATCAGGGATCAGCACCCAAATACCCCACAGGGGAAAGGACCGTCACACGTCCGGTGTTTGTGCACGAGAGGGAACATGAGCATGGCCTGTAGGGTATTTTTCCACCCCGAGTGCTTAAAACACCATTATGCACTTTAGCATTGCAATTTTCCCTGACTCTAACAGGAATCACAGGGCTCAAATGCCAGCCAGTCCAGCACAGATTTAGCCCGGTCTGAGCCCATCCCTGGCACGGGGATGGCTGTCTCTGCCTCTCAAGTGACAGCACAGGAATGGCCATGGCTCAAACTCCAGCCAGCCCTGACCTTTCTGGGAAAGGCTGATAACACCATCCCAGTGCTGCAGCTCTGTCAGGGCTGGCTGAGCCTCCACAGGCAGCGGGGGCATATTTAGAGTACGGCCCTTTGGGGCTCAGGGGGATTTCAGCTCCAAAAGAGGATGGGAAGGGCTGTGGGACCAGCAAAACCATCCCTGGAAAGAGCCCTGTTGGTGATGTGGAGCCAGGTTTGATGCAGGTGTGCTCAGGGCATCCTCACCAGCTCTGCTGGGCAGGCAGGGAGATGCATCTCAGCAGATTAACAAACAAGAGAGCTCTGTTCCCCCAAGCAAATAAATATGCAAAATCCCATCTCTCCATTTAAAGTGAGACTATAGAAAGCAAACACAGAGAGAAGGCTTTGCCCTCTCTGTGCCTGCCGGGCTCTGCTGGCTGAGGGGGGTTTTCCCCACCTCGTTTGCAGCAGCCCCATGTTCCTGCAGCCACTGGCCACCCCTTTAGACTGGGGGTGCCTGTCCCTCCCTGGGGCCTGCACCCCATAACCCTGCAGCTGTGCTTGAATGCACTTCCCTCCCACCTCTGCTCAGCCAGCACAACCATTTCAGTTCCCTTTTGCTGTACAACCACCATTACTGCAAACAGACTGGATTAAATGGGCTAATTTTACACTGAAATGGGGAAGGAATATACACAGCCTGCTCTGCCAAGGGAGATGGGGGGCTGGAAACCTTAATTAGGGGGCAAGTAATATTTTTAGCTCTCCCAGCCCTTTGCTCGTGGTGGTGCTGAGCACATGGAGCTCTGTCTTCCTCAGGCTCCAGCATTACTCTTTCCCTGAGTCCCATTTGTAAAAATCCATATAATATATGGATATATAACATACTGAGAGCAAACAAATCTCCTCCCAGCCCGGGTGCCTGCTCTGAATTTTCAGGGGATGTAGACAGGAAAAAAGCCAGTGTGTCTTTTGCCTAAATCAAAGCCTTTATATTTTTAAAAAGTCACTGTGAGGCAACCAGAGCCCTGGATTCCGAAAGCGGTGCTCGGTGCTCCAACAGCCTGTAACCTTAAAACCTGTCCCAGTTATTGCCTCAGTCAGCAGGGCTGTGCTCATTTACATAGTGCTGACAGGCTGGCCCAAAAAAACTTATATATAGCGTGAAACCAAGAGTTGTTAAGTATCTGCCATTAATATGAAAATTAATGGGGAGATTTTCAAAGGCAAAACGAGCGTTAAATCGGAATGGAATGTGATCCTCTCCCTCCTCCCACTTGAAAATTTGGGCTTCAAAAAGATACGTCTCAGCCTGGAAAATGCTTTTGTTTCCTGGTGTGATTCCATATGGGTTTGCACATGTCCTGCCATGACCTATATGTGTAACACAACTCCCTGCCACATGGCAACAGACCTTCTCCTTTGCTGCAGTGAGACAACATCTCTCTGGGAGCAAAGGTGCATTTGGGTGCCTGTCTGTGCTGGCCTTTAGGGCCCCTGACACCCCAGTCCCCTCCTGCCAGCACCAGTGAGGCAGCCAGCGGGTATTTGTGGGTACTGTCACCACGCTGGTGGCATCCCAGGGATCCTCAGGAGGTTTTGCTATGGAGCTCTGCCCTCGTGGGTTTATTTTTACATTTACAAGCACATTCATTTGCTGCCATGTGCAATGGGAGCCTGAGCAGGACTGGGCTGGAAAACAAGCTCAGCATCCCCCTGAGACCTCAGCTGGGGCAGGCAGGGCTTGAAAGGAGATGGGGAGGGGGAAGCCAGTCCCAAGGTCACCAACTTGCCTGACGTGGTGAGGTGAGTAGGAAGAGAGACACTGGCTTGGGGTGAGACTGGAATGATATTTGATCCCCATCACACAGAATGTCACCATTACATAATGCTCCCTGGGCCTAAGAATAGAGATGACGCACTTGGACACACGTGAAGGGGTGATGGAACCCTCAGGATCATTCCCTCTGATGCTCATCACCCCCATCATCCTCATGGGAAAACGTCCCACCTCTTTAATTGCCTGTCAGCAGGGCTGGGATAGTCAGGAGGTGAAAACGTGTGTGTCCAATGCCAAATTGGAGGAGAATTGCTATTTAATTACCCTTCATCACAAAACTCTCTGGGATTTGAAACAGCAGAGAAAAAGACAAGAAGGTTTTAATAACCAGGGCACCCCTGGACTGGTAAACTGGGACTGTTTAACAGCTTTATTAGTGACACTGAGCAGGGCCCAGCGCTGCAGCACCAACCCCAGCCCCTGCAGAGGAAAGCGCTCAGAGGAAACTCGTGTTCTCCCTTAAGCGTCTTTTTAATATTGTCCCATAAATCTGCAGGGGCCCTTGACTTTCTGGGAAAGGGAGAGACTGGGCTGGAGCTGTGGCTGACTGAGCTCTTTTCTGTAACACCGAAGGACCAAAAGATATTTTAAGTTTTTACGTGACAGCTGAGCTTCTTGCCTCCCCCAAAAGCCAGGGTCAGGAGCTTTATGAGCAGCACCAGTCTGGCAGTAAAAGCAGAAATAACAAGGGAACCAGAAAGAGAGGGAGGGAGGATGCCTTAAAAATTACTGGTACTGCCCTCCCAGGCATCCCATGTTGCTTTTCAGTGGCTGAGCTGAGAAATTCAGCTGGGAAAAGGTTTTGGGGCAAGGAGAGTTGGGGACCGAGGGGTGTGTGAGTGGGGAACTGGGCAGTGATGGGGCACCAAGCAAAGGGGCACTGGGAGGCTCTTCCTTGCCCTGGGAAGGTCTCCCCTGTGGCAGGGCAGCTGCCTGGGGCTGGTTTTTAATAAGGTGGGCAGTGTGCATGTCTCCTTACCTTTGTACTGGGGCGTGAACTGCCTCATGGCCAAGGGCAGCGACTCGTAGAAGCTGAGCTCCTGCGAGACCAGGGGCTTGCAGACGGTGTGTTCATCATACCTCAGCATGCTCGTGTGGCCGCCCACCTGGTGCACGAAGGGCTCCAGGAGCACAGCCCTGCCCTCGCCAGGGCTCAGGGGGCTCTGGCCCACCATGGTGCTTGGGAGGAACTTGGGGAGCCTGATCCCCTTCACTAGCAGCACAGGAGGCTTGGAAGCAGAGTCTGGGGTGTGCAGTGCTGAGCCTGTTTTCACCCGTGCTGGATTCTCACCCACGCTGGGTAATTATCGTCGGAATCTGCAAAACAGAGGGAATTAGGGAGTCAGAGCAAGAAAGGGGGGACAAGCCACTGCACAGCCAGTGCACCAAGGACACAGCCAGGTGGGATGAGATCTGTTAGTGCCCAGGGACTGGCAGGGAGCCCCAGCCTGAAACACAGTCCAGAAAACACCCAATTTAGATCTATGGGGGCAAAAGAGGCAGAAGGCAATGATCTAGAAGAGCTATCAAGTTAAAGCAGTGGCCTTGTCAAGGCAGCTGGATCAGGGCATTCCTTGGACCAGACAGACCAGGTTATTAATACGCCGCATTAATGACCCCCCTTGCTGTGAAACAGCCCCTGTTTGCCTTTTGACACTGTGTTAATGATGGTCTCAGTCCTTCCAAAGCTTGGACATTCCCTGCACAGGAGGGTTATTAATAAAGCCCCTGCAAGCTCCTGTTCCCTGGCACTGCCCTGCCCTACAACACTGTGAGTGGGCTGAGCAACAACTCCTGCACCTTCTAAAGAAACCTCAGTTGGGAACATTCTTTGCCATTTAACATCAGAGCAGGAGCCTTTCCTCCCGGTGTGAACACACCCAGGGAACGTGGATGTGTCACAGCAGCACCCAGAGGGTTCTCACCCCGGCACCAGCTTCCCTGAGCTCTCCAGTCCTGCCCTCTCCACCCAGCCATGCCTGATTCCAGCCCCCGAGAGAAATCCTCTTTGATTTTGGCAGCAACAAGTCCTGGCTCTAAAGCAGTGAGGGAGGAAAAGCATGGGCACAGATCACACCCGTGCTGTACACTCTCAGCAGCAGCACAAATCAACACCCACTCCATCCCTTATCCCTCATGAGAAGTCCATGGGTGGCTCTTGGACATCAGGAAGGGAATCCCACAGCCACCAAGGAAGGCAAAAAGGCAGCTGAGCTAATACTGCTGCTGCAGCTTCACACCACTGAGGCTGTACAGAGATAGAGACTCCAGATCCCAAACTTCAAGGGATGGGAAAAAATTATCATCATTTGAGGATGGATCCTGCAGCCCCAACAAAGAGCATGCAGAGCCCCCTTTGCCTACACCTGTGAGAACTGGCCCTTCCTCCTCATTCTTTCAGCTTCAGCACAGCTTGGGGAGTTTTGCTTCCTGCTTTTGCCAGCAAAACCTCAGTGCAGTGGATAGCAATGTCTTTGGAAGATCCATTTCTTTCTAGGAAAGCCTTCAGGATGTGTTGCCAGGTGAGCAACACCACCTCTGCCAACCTCACAGGACAGATGTGACAGGGCAGCACCATCACCCCCTCCTCACCCAGGAGACAGGGAACAGCAGAGGGATGGTGGTACCTCCTGGAGGCTCCTGGGGATCTGCCAGGACACAGCTCAGCCTTTCCCCAGAGCCAGCAGGTACTGCCTGGCCCAGGAGCTGGATCCACTGACACACAGAATATTCCCCATCCTGCAGCAAGGAGCCAAAGCTCAGGATCTGGACTCGATCCCAGCTCAGGGTATTTTGTGATTCTCTGCTGCCCTTCCCCTCCTGCTGTGATTAACCCCAGAGCAAACAAGCTCCTGCTGCAGGTGCCAGTTTTGTTTTCCACCTGGAGAATGGGGATGGAGTGGGATGAAGGCAAAGGAGAGGGAGAACAACTGCTCCTACCTCCAAACGCATGAACTGCTCCTTTATTTCCCCCAAGGTGGGGCTTTTCCTCCCAATTATTCTATTCTTTGGAGAGGAATTTCTCCTCTACAATTACCTTACCCGGGTGAACAAAGCCAGGCCCAAGCCAAGCAGTTTCCAGCCAGGAAGAAAGAGGCTCTTCAGAGCCTTTCCAGGAGTTAATAAAAGCATTTGGCATTTTGTTAAGTTGTGACAATTTTTAAAGAGGATTTTCTGCCTCAGGAGCTGCAGGTTTGTTGTGGTTTGTTTTGTGTGGGTTTTCCCCCCCCTGTTTCCTTCCTTAAAAAAAAGGAGAAAAGCCAAAAGCAAGCGGATTTGTCATAACACCTCTTTGGAGCAGAGCACAACATGACTTAAATCTTTTATTGCTTCAGAGACTGTCCAAGGCTGAAACTCGGCTGCCACAACGCCCTGACAGCTCTGGCAACCTTGGCATTGCGAAGGGAGTTGGGGAAGAACACCCACAATTTGATGAAGCTCTGAGTGTTTTCTCCTCGGCAAAACTTGGAGCAGGATTTGCAGTAGGAGAAGGAGGTTTTTTTCAGGGAGTTTCTGTTTGGAAGCAGCTCATCCATTCGGAGCAGATAAATGTTCCCACGAACACTGAGCTGCTCTGAGCTCCCCTGAAACAAGACACTTGAAATAAATCACTTCCACTGGCTCAAGGTATCACAAATGTCAGGAGATATTTACGTCACTAAAAATACACTGAATTACAGATAAATCCGTGTCCTCCAAGCAAACCAGAAACCTTCAGTATTTTTCCTCGAGCTAAAGGAAAAGCAGCCCAGGTGCTGCAGGTGGAGGTGAGTCAGAAAATATTGGGGAAGGAGATCATGGAGACTATTTCTCTGTATAGAGAACCCCCTTCTGCAGAAAAGGGATGGGGCTTGGAGCAACCTGGTCTGTGGAAGGTGTCCCTGCCCATGGCAGGGGCTGGACCTGGGGGAGCTCTGCTCTGCCCGGGTACAAGCCCGAGCTACTGGGGACACCTCTGCTCCCCACGTGCTGTTACCTTCCACTCTGCTCTCATCCAGGGCCAAACGTCAACAGTGTCTGAGCTAAACAGGTTATTTATTCCCAGCCAAAAAAACCCAAGCAGATTAAATTCTCTAATCTTTAATTAGCACCTACTCCATCCCATCCCAAACGGAACTCGTGTGGCTCCAAGTCTGGGAGCAAAACCCAGCCAGCCCATCCACAGGAGAAAGCCCTCTCCTGGAAAAGAGCTGGGTCCTTGTGGCAGAAATACTTGGGAATATTAAAAAGCAAAATGACTTTAAAAACAAGAGCCCTGTGCATGGAACCATGTTATTAGTGTTACACCTCATGCTCACCTTCCCCTCTGGGACCTGGCTCCCCAGAGCATCCCAAAGCTCCTCTGCAATGTCAGGTTTGAAGCACTGCAGGGGCTGCACGTTCTTGTTTAGCTTCGTTAAAAGGCAAGGAAAGGACATGGCTGAGCTCTGTGTGCCCACAGCTCTCACTACTGGAGCTGCCCTGGAGCCCAAGCCAGCCCTGCACCGAGAACCCAGAGCAGGGACATGGTGCCATCACCCAGAGCAGGGACATGGTGCCACCACCCAGAGCTGGGACATGGTGCGACCACCCAGAGCAGGGACACGGTGCCACCACCCAGAGCAGGGACACGGTGCCACCACCCAGAGCAGGGACACGGTGCCACCACCCAGAACACCCAGAAACAGGTTCCCTCACCCCTCTGCCCAAGTTCCCTTCCACAACAGCCAGCACCACCTGCCCCTCCTGTCCAGGCTGGTGCTTTCCAGCAGTGCCACGAGCACGATGGACAACTGGGAGCCCCCAGCCCCACGTCTGCAGCCCCTGGGCTGCTCCAGGGGTTCACAGCCATCCCCCAGTGCCAGCTGTCCCTGCTGCCCCCATCCCTTCCCACCAGCCACGGCTGTGCTCGGAGCATTCCTAATAATATCCCACCCGTGCTCCAAAGCCATGCCCATCCCACCGTGCCCCTGTCCCTCACCTGTGTGTGCAGGTGGTCTCTCGGGGTCAGGGTGAGCCTTGGGGTGCTGCCGGCACTGGGTTCTCGCTGCTTCTCGCTGTGGCTCCAGAGCGAGGAATGAGGGAACGCGTGGGCACTGCCCAACTGCGGCGGCGCTGGCAGGAGCCCGGAATGTCGGAATGACAGCTGAGCTGTGCCCGGGAGAATCACCCCGGGTGGGACAGGGATCAGGGAACAGGGATCAGCCTTGGGACAGAGCGAGCAGAGCCGCCCGTGCGCTCGGCCTTCCAGAAAGCGCTCCGGCCTCTTGGGCAATCGGCTCTCCAGGAAAACAAGCGTTGCTTTGATCCAGGCTGTTCTCCACTGAACCGCCTGGCCTGGCCCCCACACCCTGTTTACCACCTCCCTGCAGGGTGGGCTGGGGATGGCCGTGGGGAAGGGATGGATATCATCTTTCCAGACCTCTCAAACCCACCGGCTGTGTGAGAAAAACGTGTCAGGGAGACTGGGGAGGAGAGGCACGGGGGCTGTGAGCCAGGAATAGGGTGGCGAGAGGGGCTGGGGGGCACCAAATCACCCATCTTTGTGCCAAGGGAGGGTATTTATGGCAAGGGGGGCAAAGCTCAGGGCGAGAGCAGGGTTTGCCCAAACCTGGATCTGGAGCCCCAGCCCTGCCAACAGCCCCATGCAGGGAAAAGAGACACGTCAGTGCTTGGGAGCAGTGTGGGGAATGGAAAAGTCCCAGGGAGCTTCCAGCCAAGGCCAGGCTGTTTCCTGCAGCCAGTCCAGGACAGCGTGTCCCCCCCCAGCCCCACGTCCTCTCCAGCGTGTGCCCAGGGCAGGCTCTGGACATGCTGTGCCAGCCCCTGCACCCCAACGAGACAGGACCCACATGTTATTGAGGGGATCACAAGGCAAACACAGCCTGGGCAGTGCCTGGGACAAGGAGGGGATGGTGCCCACTCTCGCCCCCAGTCCCAGATCAGTCCCCAGTGGGAACTTGAGGACTTCAGCAAACCTGTGCCCAAACAGCAGGAGGGTGGGAATTACACCAAACAGGACCATTTCCTAACCTTGAATATATTCCAGTCGTAACTTAGCAACCTCAGCTGGGTAAAAGCATCCTGACAGGAGTGCAGGTCCTGAGGAGATGCAGCCTTGCATTCCCTTTTGTTCCCAAACCTTAGATATGACTCTGGCCAGAGAGGAGACAGCCACAAAGGCACCCCTCTGTGCTGATGGAAATCTTCCCCCTTTGTCACCCAGACCCACATGAAGAGATCAATTAAACATTTCTCTAACCAAACATGAGTCAACCATGTCCACACAAGTTACACAATGGTGACTCAGGGACCACTCCTGCCACTTCAGGGGACTTGGGAGAAGTTGGAACTCACCATAGACGTTCCACCAACACTTATGGGAGAGAGGGATTGAAGCACTCAAGGAAATGAGCCCTAGAGACAACTCTGATTTACCACCAAGATGTTCGTGTGTGCAACAGCATGGGAGCAGGGCTGGAAGGGACATCCATCCCACTCCATCCTCATTACTTCCCAGTCTTCCTATACCATCACCTGGCACATGTCCCAAAAGTCCAGAGTTCCCCACAGCCTGAGGGTGCCCCAAGGCACCTGAGCAGCAGCTTGGACTGGAGTCAAGACTGCAGCTGCTGCTGACTCCAGACATGGATGTGCAAGGATCTGCCTTTGGAGACCAGGAGGAACACCTGGAGCCTGAGGCCCCTCACAGTCCCCAGACACTGCCCCATCCCCTCCCCTGCTGTCACAGGCCACAGGAACACTGATCCACCCACCACACTAGGATTCACCACTTCACACCCCTCCAGGCTGCCAATGCCTGCACAGCACAGCTAGCCCAGCTCCCTGCTTCCATACTCACCTCTGCTCCCTGCCAGCCCTTCCCAGAACACCAGTTCCAGTCAGGAATACGGGACACTGCTGGTGACCACACCACAGGGCTCCCTGTGGCCTCCTTAGGCTGCCGTGCCGTCCCCACGGCAGCTTCTCCCCAGGGCAGGATCTACCTGATCAGAACAAAAGCATTTGGAACAGTCTGGAAATTATTTCTCCATAAAAATAAAGGTAACAAATTATTTGTAATAAATTTATTTTTTATACTGATTTACAGAGCTAAATGGAACATATAAACAGCACCAAGCCATTGAAGTTTGTTCTACAAAACCAGGTTTAATACAAAAGGATGACGGCAATGCCTCACTCTGCACTTCTGGACGGTTAAAAAAGCTCACCCAAGCCCCACAAAGAGTTTAAAAAGATTTAAGAATGTAGGCACCGGTGTTTGAGAGAATTTCTATGGCAGCAGTGACGATCTTGTTACATTTTGGAAGAATCGAGGCTGCTTTCATTTCATTCCCTATTTATTACAGTGGAAGGAGCTAGTCCTTCCCACAAAGAGCTGTTGAGTCTCCTGCCCAAACACCTGACCTTCACAACCAAAAATACAGGGTAACAGTCAGCTCCACACAGGATACTCCCCACTTAATGGGAAAGGCCTTCCCGTGTTTTGCTCCTGGAGAAACCTGCTCCCTCCACTCCTTCTGGTGGATGTCCAACAGCAGGAGATCCGTATGGAGTGTCCATGGTTGCTCCCCAGCAACCTGGGTGGTGCCAGGTCGACTCCCCACCAAGGCAGATGTGGGGAGAGCTACAGATTCTGCCAGGGGAGCAGGAACTGGCACAAGGAGCCCACCTGGATGTGGCATCACCTGCCCAGGGGCTGCAGTGGCTGCCCCCAGACAGCCCAGAGCTCTCTGTGCCTCCAGCCTCCGGATGTTCTCCTCAAAGACAGCAATATTCATAGGGTACAGGGGTCAAATCAACACTGGCTTCACTCTGCAGTTTCCCTGTCTGATGCCAGGAATGCATTTGGTCCCTGCAGCCTCATGAACTGTTGCACAGCCCTGGGAGGAGCAGAGCAGCAGCATCTCTGCTGAGCCCAAACTACCACACACTGGTGCCATTTCCGTGGAAACAAAGAGTCGTTTGCTGGACACAAAAAGAAGCTGAAGTAACGAAGTGATTATGGACACAGGATACAAAGCAGCAGGGCCGGGATCCACGGCTGCTCCTGGGACCCCCGGGGGGCTGCAGGAACACAGACCTGCGATCCCTGTGTGGACACATCCCTGCTCCAACACAAGCACAGACATTGCAGCTGCCCAGCATAAACATGAACATTCAGTGCTCAAGGCCCTCCCAAAGCTGCTCTTTAATAGCCACAGACCAATCCCTGTGGCTGCAGCCACAGCAAAGCGCTTTTGGAAGCTTTCTATATCCTTTATTTTCCACCCAAATTCCCCCCACCCCCCCGAAATCATAAAGCACATAGACTGCAGACTTAAAAGTGTAACAGGGTCACAACCTCTCTCCATACCCCCAGCCCAGCCCAAACCATCAAGGCACGTCAGGCTGCCTCCCTCCAGGCCCACCTTCACTTAATTCCTCCTCTCCCCCATTTTGGAAGGGTGAAGCCAACACATTTTCCTTGCTGGGAAGCAGCAAGTGCTTTCATCACTCTTTGTCCTGATAAAAACAAATTCTAACAAAACACATCTGAACTGCCACCCTAATGTTTCCATGGGAAATGTTATCATTAAGCACAATCCCTAGTGGACACTGCCACCAGTTGGTCTTTGCAGAATTGAGGTCAAATTTTGGGCCCCCAGGCTCTGGCAGAGACCCCCCCCCCAGGCCTTGAGAGCAGGAGTGCTTTTATTCTTTGTAAGCTGTTGTTTGCTTGCCACGGGAGCCAGGTCTCTGTGAAAGGCTCACTTTGGTGCAATTCCATCTTCCCACCAGCTCAAGCCCATCCTCTCTCCAAGCCAACATTATTGCCCTGAATTTGTTTGTGTGAAGATTTTCAGAAAGAAGAGCAAACAGACACGTGCAACCCCAACCCTCGGGCCCTGCTCCTCCCACCACCAGCAAGGGGCCTGTCCCCTTGCAGAGGTCCATGTCCATATCCATATCCACAGCTGCTCCACTCCTACTCTTCCTCAGTGCTCTGAGTCCGAGAGGTACGAGGGCTGAGTCCACCTCCACACCAGCATATCCTCCCCAGCCACCCTGTGGGACTCTGTCTGGATCCGTGACTCGTTGGAGGCCAGGAAGTCCACAGCTCTCTCCCACACCCGCTTCATTTTTTTTCTGCAAGAAACAGCAAGAAAAAGAAAATAAATTAGAATCACAACCTCGCTGTGCTTCCCTGCCTACAGCAACTATGGCTGCATTTCAGAGCTGTCCTGAATCACATCCTGCTGCTTCCAGCCCTCCAGAGGGACCAGATCCAGCTCACCTGCTCTGAGGAGGGATCAGGCTGTCCCGGACATGGAAGATGCCAACGTAGGGGTAACGTTCCAAATTCCGTTCCCACTCCTTATAGTGGTCCTGGACAACAGCTGGGGGATAAGAGGACAGAACAGTCAGACCTCAACACTGCAGGAAGCAGAGCAGGGCTGGCTACTTGAACTCACAGAGCTCCTACCTATGATCTTCTTCACCATCTCATACATGGCTTGTTCCTCTTCCTCCATCTTCCTCCAGCGATACCTGAGGAAGATCAGGATCCCCCAAAGAGCAATCAGACCTAGGAGAATAAAAACAAACAGAATTCAGTAATTGACAGTCGTGTATTGCTGGATGCAATTTTAGTTCTGACACTGCCTCTCCCCAGAGGCATCTTTCACTCCCTGCAACCCAGGCCTGCTTGGAACTGAATTTCAAATGATTCATTTTGGTTCCCAGTTGTAGCTGCACCCCAAAACCCCTTGGTACTGACCCCTCCTGCAGCAGAAGAGCACAAGTGGATGTGGGATGAGGTGGCTGGAAGCCCTCAGGATGGAGCTCACCCCCACAGAAGAAACCTCAGCAAAACCACAGTTCTCCAAGCCCCAGAGGAGTCTTTGCCAGAGGCCTCCCCCACAATGATCACTTTGGAAGACTGTCAGGCTTCACTGCTCCAAGGAGAGCAGCTTGATCAGGAAATAAAGCCTGAGGCTCCAGTGGCAGCCCAAAATTCAGATCTATATGGAAGGTTTAGCATTGACAGTGCCCCCTTAGACTTCAGCATCACAGTCTCTGCAATAAACAAAACTGTCCCCTGTCACCCCCTCCCTGTCGGGCTGGATTATAAACTCCTCCACTCACACAGCTCTTGTTATCACCTCGCTGGGTAAAACCTCTGTCTCAGCTGAGGCATGACACACTATTCCAATAAAACCTCCAACCCTGAAATGCTACAAGTCATTATTAAAGAGGCTGGAAGACTTTGGAGCTTAGGGCAAGAAAAAAGAAAAAGCGACTCCTTTAGCTAAGTTAACACACTTATTTTGCAGCCCATAATAACGGGTACTTGAGGAATACCCAGAGAGCTAATCAGCTGGCTGATTTAAAACACATTTTAAGCACTCAAAGCACAAGAGCAGGGCTGTGGGTCTCCCTATGCTGCCAGAACAAAGGTTAATTGGACATTAACTCATCAGCAGATTTATTTCACCTCTGTTAGTCATTTCCTACGGCTGGAGAACGTGTGTGTGCACAGGGGCTGGTCCCTGCAGCTGGCAGGGGAGGCTGAGCACTCACACCAACTTACTGCAGAAGAACAGGAAGAGGTTTGTGATGGCCGTGACCATGGCTCGGCGGAAGCGGCAGCCCAGCCCCATCTGCGGGTGGGCAGACTCCAGGCAGAACACTTCCTCCACGCTGGAAACCGGCCCCGAGAGGTCTCTGCCTTTCAGCCTGGTGGGAAGAGGCAGAAAAATCTCACTGAGGAGAGCAGACTCCAACTGCAGTCTTTAATCAAGGCAGGGAGAACAAACAGACTGCAGATGCAGTAACTCCTCCTGCGCAGCACACAGGAAATACTCCGACAGGCTCTTGCCAGGACATTTTGGGACTGGCTGCTTAGCAAGGGATGGATATGGCTTCAGAAAGGCAGCAGGGCTGGAACTCCCACTGGTACACCGTCGTCTCCCGCCACAGCCTCTCTGACAGCCCCTCTCGGTGTGCACAAGATTAAACTCTAAATTGGATTCCCACCTCCCAGCACAGAGATGGAAACGTTCCCTGAGCGGCAGCCAGAGCTGGGGGAGGCCAGGGAGCCTGGGCTGGTCTCCTCAACACTGGGGAGCAGACACAGCTCAGTTGAAACAGTGAGAGTATCAGTTGTGTCTGCAGGGAGGGCACCACTGCCAACCCACCAATCCTCCACCTGCAGCCACTGCTGCTCACCTGAGCCCCTTACCTGCTCTGAGCTCCCCGTGCCATTCCTTCAGCAGGTACTCACAGCTCACAGGCAGCGAGGGATTCAGGTGAGACACACCAGATCCAGAGGAACTGGACCAAGGGGGATTTTATTTCTTTAAGCTCTTAGTTTTGTCTGCACTGAACAACCCATTAGACAAAGAGGTTTTCCCAGTTTACTAGTGCTCAGCTCACAAAGTGCTGACAGCTCGGATTCGATTCCAGATTCTACAGGAGCGGGAGACACACAGTTGTCTCCCACCCCCTTATTTACAATCCAAATTCCATGAAAATATTTAAAACATGCAGCAGAATCACCCAGTGCAAAGCTCTTTTCAGCCATGCCTCTCAGACTAGCACCTAAAAAACAATCTCATGTAGCTAAAAATGCCAGGGGCAGATTTTTGGGGATGTTCCACACTCCTGCACTGCACATGGGCTCCGGGGAAGCGCATCCATTTGGGGAACAGCAGAGCTGCTAACTATGGAAATAAAAAGTGGGAGTATATTGTATCCCACAGCTCCTGACTCAAGTATAAGAACATGAATTTGAAAATCCTGGATCCCAGCCCACCTACAAATCCAGACCTGCCCCTAAGGAAACCATGTCCCATCCTGGGAATTGCACACACCAGTAATCAAAGCAGCAGACACTGTCTGATCCTCGGATCACAGCAGCAGCTGCAGGAATATTTAAGAGCAAATAGAGCAGTGGGAATTCCTACAAGGTTTGCTCACCAACCCCATCACTATGACTGCTGCAATTCAGTTAATCACAGACACATTTAGCAACGTGAAAATGCAAACAACTGTTAGACTTCCGAGTTAGCACAGACTGGAGGCAGCCCACACTTCCCAGAGGAAGGCAATGGTGGCTGCAGACTCTGGATAACACTTTTTCCTTGGGTTATGGACTGAGTGTTGTGGTTTTTCCCGTGAAAACCCAGTAGTGCTGCTATTTCTCACGTACAGAGCCTGCTGGCTGAGGAACTCTCCCTCACTGACCAACCACCACCCACAGTCAGACCATCCATTCAGGAAGAATTTCCTTATGGAAAGGGCTGTCAGACACTGGAAGGGGCTGCCCAGGGAGGTTTGGAGTCCCCATCCCCGGAGGTGTCCCAGGAACGACTGGCCATGGCACTCAGTGCTCTCAGCTGGGTGACAAGGTGGAGATCAGGCACAGGGTGGACTTGATGATCCTGGAGGACTTTTCCAACCTCAATGATCCTGTGATTTAATGTGCACTGGGTGTTCTGCCAGACAGACAACTGACACTAAAGATATCATTCAATGCCCATTTTCCTCTCCTTCTCCTTGGGACTTGCTCCAAAGGATCCCAAAGTGGGATCCCACTGCACAGAGGGCTTTGCTGACCAGTGAACCCTTTGGTCCAAGGACGCAGCTCCACAAATGCTGCAGCTCTGTGTCCTGTAACTGTGCTGGAGAAAAGTTATCCTGGGAGAAGTAACCAAGTGGGCAAGTTTAAGAGGAGCTGTAGGTGCAGGACTGTGGGCAGGACACCAGAATCACCATTTCCAAACCTCACGAGGCACAACACAAGCACTGATGCCACAAGCAGCCCTGACCTCCCATTCCCACCTCATCTGCAAGGCAGCAAGACATCCCTGGACACAGTGTCCTGCAGCCAGGGCTGGGAATCAGACTCCCAGAGTGAGCTCAGTTGCCATTTTACTGCAGGGCTGTACTTTTCCTCTGGAAGTTTGCCCAGCAAGCACTGCCACAGCCAATGCCAGATTATCTGCTGAAGTCTAACAAGGTCTGGGAGCTAAAGGGCACCCAAAGACCTGCCAAATTACACATCAGCCAACAGCCAGAACCATAACTTTGACACACTGGGCTTCCACTTACCAAATTCCCAAATCCTTGTTGCTGTTCAGTATCCAGTGCAGGGCAGCTTCAAACTTTTGTGGGGAACTACCAGTGACATTCTGTGCAAAGGAATCCATAAGAAGATTAGTTCTCCATTCACTTAAAATACCGAACAACATTATTTCATTACAGGAGTGGGAGAATTCATTCCATGCCAGCTGTCCCCAGGTTAATTCTTATCAGAATTCTGCAAACTGGAGGAAGGAGAGCTAAGCCTGAAGGTCTGCCTGGACTAAAGTCTCCTGACTGGGTAGATGATGCATGAAGCACTCTGTGAAATAACATCATCCCAGACTGTTAAGACTAACCACTAAATACAACATAATCTTACTGACAGTTTACCAGGAAAGAAATGGAATGCTAGATCAGAGCACTCTGTCTCCTGACACTCTGGGGTATAGAAAAATCCTTCTTCTGCCCAGCCCTCAATCCAGGGAAATTTCTGGTTTCACAAGACTGATGACTCCGGTGAAACAACAAACCATTAAGTTAAGATTTACAGGGGCTGAATCAGAGATGGAGGAGAAAATGATTTTCAAAAGAACTGCTGAGAACAGGACTGGCCAAAGGGGAAGTGAGAGATATGGGAAAGAATCAAACTAGGATGAGGGAGTAAAACGGATGGTGAATTGCTTTAGTGTCTATTATTTATTGCCTTATAAGAGACTAAGCACTAGGTTATAACAAAGCTGCTCACAGCCTACTCACCATCACGTGGTCCTTCGCCTCGCTCACCCAAATGCATTTGCTTTTTAGATTCTCAGGGTTTCCACATTCAAAATTACCTGGTAAAAAAGTCAAATAGAAATAATGTTTGGAAAAAAGCCCTTGAACAGCTCAGAACTACATTCTGAATGTACACCAAGAAATACTTTCCTTTCCAATCAGCTCCAGCCCTGAGCAAAATGACTCCAAGGTGAGATTTATACTGCAGGCAGATCAGATTATGACTATTAATAAAATGCTCAGCCACTGCATGTAGGTTGGATAAGGGCAATCAAACCTCACACTTCAGAGCTGCTGAACACAGAATGAGGGGGAAAATACTGTTTCTGCCCTTTGCAGAGCAGAGAGCCACGTCTGTGCCCTGGTGCCCCACAGAGGGGCTCCTGTCATCAGGCATCAGGGACTGCAGAGTGGAGCCAATGATCACATTCAAAACGCTCCCAAGAAGCCTAAATCACAGCTCTGCCTTTCATCCAGGCACAGAAATGCTGGCGAGGAACTAAATCCTCTAAATCTTGCCTCACCAAGTTGACTAAACAAATGCGCTGAGAGACTAAGGAAATCTGGTGGAAATCCGGCAGCTGCCGAAGTCAGATTTGAAAAGATTTAGGAATTCTGTGCAGCTTCAGTATCCAAAGGCTTCAGCCTTGAGGTCTGAAATACAGAAAATGGAACTGAAACCCTTTTACTCATTACCACTGCTATGGATCTTGCTGAACAAGTCTCTACTCATACACTGGATTTCTAGCAGCCTTCTTCATCCCAAAATACCCGTGATGGGCTGAATTTACTCACATAGTAGGGACTGAGCTGACTAAACTCAGCTCAGAGAGCCTGTCCTATTCTGTGGTGAGAAAAGAGAGACACTCACACATCTGCTGCCACACTTCAGCAGAAATGACAATTTCTTAAGTCACTTTTACTTTGTTTGTAAGGACACACCAGCTTACACTTAATGGCTTTGAGTGTCTTGAAGACAATTTCAAGATGTTGGTAGAAAACAATCATAAAACCAACTATTTCTACCTCAAATTCCCAGTATGTCGAGTGCAAATAAAACCCACTCACCAGGGCAGGGTGATACCAGTGCATTAGCCAAGCACTACTTAGAATAAAAATAACCCCACCTTTTCCTGTTTTCCTACTACCTGACTTCCTCAGAGCTCTTCAAAGAGAATTGACTGTTCCATGAAACACTCTTTCCAAGGCGAGGGCAAACACGACCAGGCATCTGGGAGAGGCAGTTTCTGCGTGGCCAGGAGTGTTTTATAAGCAAATGGAACTCACCTGCCTGCACTGACAGGTAGTTGTAGAGTTCATGGAGCACGGCCATGGTCATATCCTTCTGCTTGGCCTGGCAGAACTGAGGGGCAGAGACAGGAACAGACATGAACAGTGGCAATGAGACAGTGTGAGAGCAGCTACAGACACCATACAAACAGCAGCAGTGGAGTCTGTCTCAGTCCTGCACCACCAGCTCTAACCAAACACACCCACAGCAAAGACCAGTGGGTTTGAGCACAGGTGACCTGGTGAGTGCTCTGAAGTCCCTGCCCATGGCAGGGGGTGGAACTGGGTGAGATTTAAGGTCCCTTCCAGCCCTAACCAGTCTGGGATTCTACAAAGTGCCACCGACCCCCCAGCCCAGCCTGCAGCACCAGCCACCCCCTCAGACCCCCCACAGATGGATCTGTTGTTCCCAGAACATCCCAGCCACCAACCATAACTCAAAATCCAACAGAAAATTTTCTCACTCCTGATCAGAGAACCACAGATTGGTTTGGGTTTGAAGAGACCTTAAAGATCATCTTATTCTACCCCCTGCCATGGGCAGGGACACCTTCCACTAGCCCAGGTTGCTCCAAGCCCTGTCCAACCCTGCCTTGAACACCTCCAGGCATGGGGAAGTCACAGCTTCCTTAACAATCCATCCTGCTAGAAGAAACAGGCTGTGCAGACACTGCATGGTGGAGTTCGGGGAAATAGATGGATTAAATCTTGTACTGTTAAAGCTGGAAACAGCTTTATTGCAAACCAATATCACTTCTGGTACAACTGTTAAAGAAATTGATTCACATAATTGGGAATTTAAATTTTTATCTTTCGGAGTCCCATACACATTCCTAATTTAATCTGGCCCATTAATTCTAACTCATCAAGTCCCAAGTTTTCTGTAAAATGCTAGAACTAATCATTTTACAGTGATACTGCTATGGGTGAATGTTACATAGAATAATCACTGCTCTGTGAGAATCCTCAAGACCTGAATATAAATAAATAAATGCTTACATTATCCGTGCTTTTGTCACAATCCACAGGCAAGAGATTAACTACAAGAGAGAAGAGGGTAAGTTAGCTGGCTGCAAATAAGAGCTTTGATCAAGAGAGTAACTATCTTTTAAAAGAAGTTCTGCTTTAAAGCTTGATTCTGCGATTGTTAATCTCCCTCGGAGAGCACCTTGCAATGCAAACAGCCTGTTCAGGAGCTGCTTTGGGGGAAGCACTAAAGAAAAATAAATAAACAGGTGCAAGTGATGAATCTGGTCAGCTGGGAAGTAAAAACTGGAGCTGGATGCTTTAGCAGCTCCTCTTTTGAGATTCTTCACACTCCTTCACACTGATCTTTACACTCCAGTGATGCCTCTCATTGCCAACCATGGTCACCTGAAATATGGCAGCGCTAACAGGGAGGGAAATCAAACCTCCTCGAGGCAAAGGCTTTTGGTACAGGATTTATTTCAACTGGAGCTGTTGGCTCTGCAGATTATGGCTGTGGTTTATCTGATCTCTCCACCCTTCAGTCTGTGCTGCCCACCTGAGGCACCTTCCAGCACCCTGCACTGCCTGAGGACTGGCAGAATCCACACCTGGGCAACATTCCCTGCTTCAAACTCCTCTCAAGGCTGTAACAGCTGCACCAGAATCCATGACATGGAGCAGTTTTATCCTGACTTTGGGAACACAGCAGCTCTCCCAGCCCATGTAAAGGGCACAGTGTGTGAATGCTCAGGACCAGCACCTTCCCAACTGCCCCCAAACCCTTCTACATTCAACTTAAAGCCCTAAAATGTCCATATTTCCAGCTGTTCCAGCTGGGGAACTCTGCTTTAAAAACCAGGTGGTGGAGAAGCCCCTTTTTGTTTCTCAAGGTAGCTCTGTCACATTTTGAGTGCCGAATTCACTTGCTGCACTTCACCCCTGCCCAGGATAAAGGCCAGGAAGGGCCACGCTGGCAGAGGAAACATCCAGAACACACATCAGGTATTACACAGACAATGTGTTACACCATAAAACCCATCCTTGGCCTAACAGGAATGGCATCCCCATAAACTCCACGGTTCTGAGGAACTGAAGGCCAAACTAATTTGGAAAAAGCACACACTTGACTTCCTTTCCATGACTAACAAGGTTTCCCATGGGCAAGGGGAGGTGGAAACAGGGACAGAAGCAGAGGTCATGTTAGAGCAATGAGAATGATAGATACAACGGTGATAGAAGCAATAAAACCAGGGAAAAGGTGAGGAATAAAGTTTAAATCATAATTAAACCCGTGAACGTACAGCTCTCCTCTCTCTTGTCCAGCCAGCCGGACCCAACCATCTTCACCACAAGGATGCTCAGGAAAATCAGGAGCAGCACTAGGCTGGCGAGGTAGAGGAACTGGGAGAGGTAGTATTCCAGGCCTTTTCCCTTTGCCTCGGGCTGCTGCCGCGGGGCCGAGCGGAGCAGGGCAGAGCGGGGGGTCACTCCGTACCCCCCATCGCTGGCAGCCCGCCACGGGAAGCGCCGGATCAGCCCCCCGGCCCTGCTGCCCGTGCTCACATCCCTCTCTGCCTCCCTGCCAGCCTGCTCCCCCTTGCCCCTCCTGAAGAGCGCACCGAGCCCCCCGGGGGCCGCCGAGGAGCCCCAGTGGCTGCTGGGGGTCCCCTCGCTGTCCCGTCTCCACCAGCTGTTGGAGGAGAGCCCCTTCCTGTCCCCTGCCGTGTCCCAGGAGCTCTGCCCCCCGACTCCCGCTGTGCCCCAGGGGCTCCTGGCCTTCAGGCCCCCGCTCTCCTCGCTGGGAAGGGGTTTGGAGCCGAGCCCCGCCGTCCTGCCTGCCGAGGAGCCCCAGTAGGGCGTGGAGCTCAACCTCCCGAGGCCATCCGGGGGAAGCCCCCCGCCCCGCTCGGCCGGCGGGCTCCACTGGGACGCAGAGTTCGACCCCCGAAACCTGTCCAGGGTCGGCCTCAGCGCCCCGGCCCTCTCAGCCGCCGTGCCCCACTGCAGCGAGGAGCCCCGAAACCCATCGAGGGCGGCGCCGGGCCCCGCGCCGAGCCCGCGGCTCCTCTCCGCGCCCCACGGGGCGGTGTTGCTGAGCCCGCCGGGCCCGTCCAGGCCTGGCCGATGCCCGGCCCCGAGCGCCCCGCCGCGCTCTGCGGCCGAGTCCCACTGCGAGGGGGAGCCGAGGGCGCCGCCGCCCCTCTGCACGGCCGTGCCCCAGCGCTCCACGGGGCTCAGCCCGCCCACGCCGTCCCTGTCCCTGTCCCTGTCCCGGCACAGGCCGCCCTCGGCCCCACCGCCTCCGCCTCCGCCCCGGCCCGCCGGGGACCCGCGCGGGTCCCCCCAGGTCTGCCCGGCGCCCTCCCCCGACGTCCCCCAGCGGTACGCGGGCGGCTGCCGCCCTTCCTCCTCCTCCTCCTCCTCCTCCTCTTCATCCTCCTCCTCCTCCTCCTCCTCCTCGCTGTCGCGGGTGAGCCCGGCGCGCTGCCGCGAGGGCGAGGCCTGCGGCGGCCCGGCGGGGGAGCGGCCGGGGCTGGGCGGCGCGGCGCGGCCGGTGCGGCGGGCGGCCGCCACCTCGGCTCGCAGGCAGCCCAGCTTCTTGACGTAGACCTTGCGGGTGGTGGCGGTGATGGGCCCCGGGCGGTAGCCGAGCGCCAGCAGCTCCCTGCGGAGCTCCACGTCCGTCAGCTCCGCCATGGCGGCCGCGGGCCCCGCCGGAAGCGCCGCGCGCGCGGGAAGCGCCGCCGCCATCTTGAGAGGGTCGCGGCGCGCCTCGGCCGCCGCCATCTTGGGAGGGACGGGCCCACGTTGGGGAGGGGGTGTGGGGGTTTGGGCTGGGCCCCTCTCAAACCCAGCTGCCCACCACACATTCCCCCGTGAGAATAATCGCTTTTATTCAACCTAGTGAAGATACAAATACCTGTGAGATAAAGAAGTTTAGCAGAAAAGTTTCTATTTCAGCACGTGCTGGGTGCTCCGGCCACGAAGGTCCGAAAAGCACACTCCCACCCCCAAAATCATGCTTTTTATGTGTCCCAAGGGTACCCTTGTTGGCATAATGAGAGGAGTGGGCCTCTTCTCCTGGGTGGGTTTGGTGTGTCCCCTGTGCAGGGTCTCTTGGTCAGAATGACCACTCTCCTCTGCTCCACGTGGCAGGGGCCTGTTTTGGCCATACCTTTATCTACTTTCATAACTCCCTATTCCCAAATGCAAATTGTCCCTGGCACCAGTTCCAGACAGGACCTGGTGCCTCACAACTTCTGCGGTGCGCCTAAAGAAAATAATTCTTGAGTTAATGAACTATTTGCTTGTAATAAACCCATGGTTTTTATTTCTCACAGTAGTAAAATTATATATATATATACATATTCTCATATATTACAATTATATACAATCAGACACTATGAATATACAGAATAGGAACCCCAAACAACTCCAGAAGGGAAAAGGGGGTAAAAAGGAAAGGGAAATGGGACAGAAATAGGTACAACCAAAACAAAACAGATACACACATTTGTAAACTCAGGGAAAAGCTCAATAAGTAACTAACACAATAAATTCTCGCCAAAACTCCCCACAAGAGACGCAGTAGAAATCTCCACCTCCATGTGGCTGGGACAATAGTTTCTCAGATAAACCTCAGCTCATATAGATAAGAGCTGAGCCGACACAGAGATCTGATGTCCTCTGAGCACACGAAAGGAAGAGAGGGAAAGGGAGGAAACTCCCCATCTTTATATACCCCTGCTTACGTGAAGGAATGGTGTGGAATACTTCCTTAGTTATGACCCTGTTACCAGGCAAGGCATAGACCAAACCCAAGAAAACTAAACCACCACAGCAGGGCAGCCCCCTCAGGGGACCGGCGGTGGCACCAGCACAGCAGGAGGGACACACGGCAATGGCACAGGGCAAAAAGGCACCAGTCACGGGCTGTCCCCCCTCAAGAAGCTCTCCCCGACCAAGCCACGCTGGTGCTTTGATGCTTTTAGGGCCTTTCTCCCCAAAATATGCCTTTTCGCCTGCCAGCCCCTCACGCATTGCCCTGGGCGCTGCCAGGTCATGGCCAGGGAGCAGGGCCAGAGCCAGGGGTATGTCCTGGGAAGGAGGGTCCCTGTGGGCTCCGCAGCCACAAATGGCAAAACCCAGCATGGAGTGGTACATTTGCTTTGGCAGGGATGGCTTTTTCCTGCTACCACCTCCAAAGAAAGTAATGGAAGTGGCTGAAATACCATGGCATAATATCAGAATTTAATTAAAGGTTGTGAAAGAGCAGTGATGATTGGATGGATGGAGGGATGGATGGAGGGAGGGACGGATGGATGGATGGATGGATGGATGGATGGATGGATGGATGGATGGATGGATGAATGGATGGGTGGAGGGATGGATGGAGGGAGGGACGGACGGATGGATGGATGGATGGATGGATGGATGGATGGATGGAGGGAGGGATGGATGGATGGATGGGTGGAGGGATGGATGGAGGGAGGGACGGATGGATGGATGGATGGATGGATGGATGGATGGATGGATGGATGGAGGGATGGATGGATGGATGGATGGATGGATGGATGGATGGATGCATGGATGGGTGGAGGGATGGATGGAGGGAGGGATGGATGGATGGATGGATGGATGGATGGATGGATGGATGGATGGAGGGATGGATGGAGGGATGGATGGCTGGCTCCAAAGTTTACCTCACTTCTCCAAATTTCCCCAAGAAAGCACCAACAAGATGCTGAGATTTGTTCATCTGGTTGGCAACAGCAAATGTATCCTCAGCAGAGGCCAGGGAGCCCATTAAAAGAGCAAACTCAGCTCTGCTGGGAAGTGTGAATGCGCTAAGCTGAGCCTCCCCTGCTCTCCATCAGCAAAGCGCCACTGACAGCTCATAATGTGGAGCAGGGTCTAATGTAAATAAAGAATTAGAATATTACACAGATTCTGTGAGCTCACAGCTCTCGCTTTGGAGAAGCTCTGCCCAGACATGCAGATCAGAGCTGGCATCCCAGCCTGAGCTGATGCAAACCCAGGAATTAAGTGAACTTATCCTGTTCTGGAGAAAAAGAATTAAAAGAAAACCCCAAAGCAAGCTTTTCAACTTGAATTTCTGTCAGTCAGGGAAGTTACTCCAGGAAAGAGTTTGGTCCAGCAGCCTCATTGCATGACCTTCAGAGGGGAGAACATGGGAGTGGTGTTGGAGAACTGGAGGATGGGGGGAAAGCTGTGATTCCTTCTCAGAAGGGAGGTTGGCAGGCCTTTCAGCTGCAGAGAGAAATCCACAACCCTTCCTTCCTAACAAAACCTGTGGGAGCATCCCTGCCGTCCCTGGAAGGTGCCTGGAAGGTCCCCATGGGGAAGGCAGCAGGAGACTCTCAGTCTATATCCCCATGAACAATCTTTGTTCCCATCTCCCTCTCCACAGTGCTGATGATAAGGCTGGCAGTGGATTTCCTATTTTTCAGCCCCCTCCTCATCCTCACGGCTCCGGGAGCAGCAGGGGCTGCCGGGAGGCTCAGCGATGCTCAGCTGGGGAAAGGCAGCTTCCCAGCCCCTGGTGTAGCTCTCGAATCTCTTGGCTGTAAATATCCTGGGAAGCTGGGACAGCGAGGAGGGCACATCCTCCACCTTCCCTGCGAGCCCAGAAGCTGCCTCAGACCTGCTGGCACCAACTCCGATGCCAACTGGGAAGAGCAGCCGTGTGGCACTGTCTGCATCTCCTCTGGAAGCATCGAGACAGGACTTGTGTGAGCAGAGGGATAGAAATAGATCTGCACCATGTTCACACAGCACCTGAAGAGGGGAGCGGCTGCACCCCAAAAACCACGGGCAGCAGCTGAGCCCTTCCACTCCTGACTGATGGGCTGCTGAAACCCCGCTGTCCCCCCCTCCTTATCCGTGGCATTTGGGTGACAGTCCCACATATGTCACCGGGGAAGTGTCAAGCCTCACTGGGGAGCCAACTGTGCCGATTTATCACCCTGTCACTCACAGCAGTGGCACAGGTGTGACCCAAGAACCCCCATCCACCCGCTCAGGCACTGCATCCTCGCCCTGCTGAGCTGCTTATTACATTAGAAAGTCAGAGGTGATTCCATTCCCTTCTCTCCTCTTTCACTGCCTCTTACCCCAAATTGCCAGGGTGCTTTTCCAACCACAAAACTCTGGTTTCTGCAGCAACAGATTCTTCCTACCTGTCTGCAGGTGGGTCTGGGTGCTGCTGCTGCCAAAGCACTTTCCAGGGCACAGGAAAATCTGTCCTGCAACCCAGAGAACATTTCTTTCTTAATCAGAGGTCCCCTGACAGCAGTAGTTGTGCCTGGGGGGATGGTTGGGGTCTTCCAGAAGGGGAGTTTCTGCTTCTACTCAGACCCCTGAGGGTGGAAGGAATTTAATTCCACAAGCTGAAGGCCCTGTGTACTTTGGTGCCTGTTTGGACAACACAGTTGTTGGTCCAGGACAGGACAGGCGTTTCTACAGCCACTGTCACAACCAGCCCTACACCCTGAGCTCGTTTATAGCTGGGACAACTGGGAAGAGCTGCTGGCAGAAGGGATGGGTCAAAGCCAGCTCTTGCTGCTGCAGCTTGTCTGGGTCCGAGTGTAAGAGCAGAGGGAGAGATCCCTGCAGAGTCACAGTGGTGAATCTCCCTATGGAAATCTCCACAGCGTCACCCCACCACCACCCTGGTGGGAAATGGGCCAGGAAGCAAATCCAAGAGGCTCATGTTCACTTTCTTTCCTGCCGTCTCTGGAAAACTTTCCTTCCTGGGTGGCACAGGGGAGCTGTCAGTCTGCAAAATGGTGGGAGTGAAGGAGCTGGGCAAAGGGCACACTGGAGGGACAGCTCTGACTGGCAGCAAAGCTTATGGACGGGGTTTAGGAACAGTTTTTCCCTTGAGGGGAAATTCTCCATGTTTTCCTGTGTCAGGGCAAAATCAAACCTGGAGTAAAGATTTGGGTCTTTCTGGTTCCCTCTGAAGCAATGGTCTGTCTCTGATCTTGCTGACCAGGGTAAATGTGGTGCAGCTCTCCCAGTGATTTGCATGTGGTCTCTTCCATGTGATATCACTCCACTGCAGGCTGAGCTCCTACAGCCCAGCAGCCCAGGCTGCTCTCACTTCCAGCCTAATGGAATGTATTATTTCCCATCTTCCTCCCCCTCAGAGTCATTATAGTGATTACACAGCTCACCCTGCCTCAGCAGCAAACCCTGAAAACCAGGAGCTACCTGGAGCTGATCAGTCCATGGACAAGGAGTGTGCCTTTGGATGAAACATTAGAGCTGTAATCCACTCCGTGCTGGATGTTCCATTATGCATTGGGAGATTTCTCCTCTCCTGAGGGCTGGTTACAGCAGAACACGCCGAGGGGTGTTGTTCCAGCACAAACAGAGCTATTGGAATGAGCTCAGCGAGAACAGAACTCATGTTGTGTTGGGGGGATAAAATTGGATTGGAATTGGATATATGCACGTACAAACCATTGATCTCATCCATCCTTACTTTACATATGTTGGATTTCCTGCTGCCAGCATAGAGGAGCAGCTCTAAAATTAGCCAAAGGTATGGAAATGGAGAGCAGGATGTTCAAGTGGAATTATGACTTCACCTCCGGGTGTGTTTGAGAGGCAGCAATAAGGGCAGAGCTCTGCGTCGTTCCCACACTCTGGGCCTGGCACAGCCATGGCACACGTGTTCCTCACAGTGCTGCTCTGATTTCTGTCACAGGGGGGATGTGAGGGGTTTGGGGCACAGGTAAGGGCTACAGATTGGGGCTCCTGCATTCCCTTCCAACGTGGGAATGTACCAAAGTGTCCTCCTGCATCCGGACCAGGGAACTGGTTAGGGACACCCTGGTCCCCCACCTACACCTGTCCCTGTTCCCTGGGGGCAGAACCTGGCCCCCCACTCCTGCCAGGGAGTTGCAGAGAGTGAGAAGGTCCCCTCTGAGCCTCCTTTTCTCCAGGCTGAGCCCCCCAGCTCCCTCAGCAGCTCCTTATAGGACTGACTCCAGAGCAGTGCTCAGGAGGACAGGGATGTTCTCCAGAACCCTCCCTCTCTCTTTTCCCACACTTGCTGCTCTCCATCTGGCTGAGAGGCTTGAAGGACTGAAGACACAAATCCTCTGTTTAATTATGCTGCGCATTTTATTATCTCACCTCAGATTTTGTTGTTAATCTCTCTTACAGATTTCGTTTCCATAAGTGGAGTCTTTTAGCTTTAGCAGCTCCAGCGCTTTCTCTTCTGATTCTGCAGATATCAGTCAGCTAAAAAGAGAAAAGCACAAGTGTCCTTAAATTTGTCATTCAGTCTTTCAGGGCTTTATATATTGTTTCCCACTCCTCAGCTCCAAAAGTAAAAGCTCAAAGGAAAACTGAAATCAGCGCAGGCAGAACAACCCTCACAGGGAGAGCAGGACCCTCTTGCCTGGGTTTAAATGTCCCAGACAAGGCAAAGCTGCAGAGATAACACGGAGGAGACCCATCCCACCACCCCTCAATCTGCAGGCAGGCAGAGCTGCCCAGCAGACTGCCCCTGGATGTTTGCTGTTGCAATTCCCACACACTAAGCCCAAAGGAAAAGGAGGATTTGCAGCAAATTCGGGTGTAATTAAGTGTTAGTGTGAAGCCCCCGTGCAGGGAGCTGGTGTTGCGAGCCGGCTGCAGGTGCTGAGCTGCCTCGCAGGTGCATCTGGCGTTATAAGCTCTCTTGGAAATTGCTCCCTGAAGACTGAGGACTTTTTGGGAGGAGGAGCAGGGAAGTGGCAAACAGCACCGAGGAGAGCTGCTGGGAAGGGCTGTGCTGCTGCTGACAGTCAATATCAGCTCTAGGGCACAGGCAGCACCTTAGCAAGAAATAACCTTCCCAGAAGGGAGTGGCTGGGATCTGAGGGCTCTGCAAAGTGAGCAAACATGACACAAAAGCCCTTCTGAGGAATATAAATATCTCTGTGCTGATGAGCTGGTGAGAGGAGGGAAAGGCAGAATTCCCAAGGCAGAAATCAACCTCCTGACAGTACCGTCTGGGGTGTCCTGTAACAGCTCTGCCAGCAGTTTCTCCAGGACATCTTGGTATTTTTCCAGCTGCCTTGGGGTGAGCCACATCCCAGGTCTGACAGGAACAGCCTGCTGTGGAGAGAGCCAGAAAAGTCAGAAGGAAAAGCTGAGTAGAGCAGACGGAGGCAGGTTGGGGTGCTATGACCCCACTTTGATTGAGGTGGTAGAGGGTCTGGGACAGACAGATTTGGAGGGAAGAGGATGAGCCTCATATGGGTAAAAGCAACATTTTTAAGTCAATGCACTCCTGTGCTGTTCAGAGTGCTCAAGTTTTCATGTATTGCATCACCCATGGGTTGACTCAGAAATGCAGATAAAGGCACCTCCTGGCAGCAGGGACTGTATAAAGAAAATAATTTCTGAACCTTATAATCCTCCCGTCTCACATGTTGACCCTTCAAGCCATCAGCTTCACTGGGGCAGGCAGAGAACCCTCAGCAAAGGCTGAGGATGAGACATCACCCTGCTCCAGCCTGCCTGACTTGGAGCCTGCTGGGGCTCAGATGTGCCTGAAGCAAATAGAGCTGTTCTGGTCCTGGCTGGAGCCACGAGAGGGGGGTCAGACACTGGGATGTGCCAGTTATTTAACACTTTGAGCTGGGACTCATTGCTGTTTAAATCCTGTTGTGGATGGTTGGTCACCATGATTTCAAGAGGAGTTGCACATTAAGCTGTGTTTTGGCCAAATTCCAGTCTAACCAGTCCCGCTGCCTGTCCTTTCTCGGTCTCCCCCAGTCTGGGGGGGACCTGCACCCTCTTTTTGCTGGCAGAGAACGGATGAGCTCCCTGCAGGAGTGGCTGCAAAGGCAGGCAAAGGGTTCCCTGCGTTCAAGTGGAAAAGCACAATTTTCAGACTTGGCTAGTGAGGCAAACATGCCCTTGAGGGCTTAGGCTGGCACTTAAATCCCTAAAATTGTCCATTTTCTGCTCAGTATACAGACTTTGAGGAGTGCAGCTGTATGGGCCCAAGTTTATAAGTAAGGTCTTGCCAGTGCAGAGCAGTGTGGGATCAGAGGTGACAGCAGGCAGCACACCTGGAGCCGGGTGAAAAGATGACAAGTTAACCCCAGAGCTGAAGCATAGCTGGGAATTCCTGCCTTGCATTTGGCTGGAGTTCACTGAATGATGAAGACAAACCTCACGGCTCCATTTTCCTAAGGGAGAAGCCAGGTGGGTCTCAGGGGTGACCTGGCTGCTGAGTGTCCAAGATAATTTATAGGATGGAGGTAAAACTTTTCTCTCATGCAACCTGGTAGGGCTGGCAGAGGACACCTCTTGGGCTCCTTGTCCCCCTGCATGTCCTCGTGGGCTCCTTAGAGTCAAATGGCTCAGCATACCTGGATGGTCTTGGCTGTGTTGACACCCACATTGGATTGCTCAGAGAAGCCTTCCTCATCCAGCTGCTGCAGTGAGCTCAGGGATTTCTTCTGCCCTCCCTTGTTCCTCTCCTTTTCCTGCAGCTTCAGAGCAGAGAGCAAACGGCACAGTCAGTGATGCTGAGACACAACATCCCGAGGGTCCCAAGCCTGCACCACATCAGCAGTGTGATGCCCAGCAGCCAGGAATCCACAGTGCTGGGCACAGAACGAGGGGAACAGGAGGTCTCACCATGGCCTGAAGCCAGTGTGGAATCCTCCCCAGGGCCTCAGCTTGCTGGGAAGGGCCATCAGCTGTGGCCAGTGTGGCCCTGAGGACTGAAATCCTGCCATGCAGCAGAGACTGCATGTTGGGGGTAAGGTCGGGTTACAGGATGGTGAGTGAAGGTCTGTAGTAAACAGGACACACGTGTCATGGTTGATGTATGCAAGGTAACACTGTCAGCAGGACGTGGAAGCTGAGAACACTGACCTTACTGAGGTGCCCTGGAGACCTAGCCCTGGTTCTGTTCTGTGGCACTGGCAAGGAAGTTTAACTGAGCCCTTCACAGGCTCACTGCACATGGAGAGCTCTGTGCAGAGACTGTGTATTATCAGCCTTCCTGCAGGTCTGTAATGTCAGTCCATTAGCGTTCATGGGGCTCAGCTTGGCTTCAGTACCCTCCCTTTATTCCCAGTGCCAAGGAAAAAGCCAGAGATGATTTGGGATATGACAAACACATGCTTAGAGGAGCAGGGGCAGCCTTTGGGGGACAGATTTCACCCACAAACATCTAGAAGACCCTCAGTCCCTGGCAGACACGGAGCTACAGGGGCTGTGATACATGAACAATCAACCTGGAGACCGTGTGTGGGTCCCCACCATCCTCCCCGAGGACACCGAAGGATGATTGTGCTCCCCACAAAAAGCTATTGCCCTCCAGCAAGTGGATGGGTGTTGGAAATAGGATTTCTCCCGGTATCAATGGGCTCTGCGGTGCGGGGGAAGCTCACTCGGGCTGTGTTTCAGAAGATGCAGCTCTCTGAGCCTGCCTGACACTTTTCAACAGTATTAGTTTCACATCAAAAGAAAAAACGTTCTCTCTGCACGTCCCAGAGGTGACAACCATCCGGAGGATGGTTAATTATTTGTTACAACAAAAGACCCGTCACTGTGGTGATGGGAGGCTGCAGCTTCTCTGTAAAAATTACAGCCACTAGCACAGAGGAAGGAAAAATGAGCCCCATGGGCTGCAGGTGATAACCCACACAGGTCTGTCAGAACTTATGTAGAGGAGTCCAGGCGCTTCCTTTCTGGTGTCACACCTTAAGAATTGTCTCTGCCCTCCCCCATAACCCTGAACTTTGGGAGGAGTGCAGGACGGGCTGGATCACAGTGTGTCCTGTTGAGCAGGAGGGGCAGGTGATGGGGTGACAGTGGCACAGTGTGCTCCTGCAGAGTTTGGGGGGCGAGGGCAGGAGAAACACCTCTCCTGGATTATTCAGCACATTTTGGAGGGGTTACCTGCATTTTCTGGAAGTCACTCTGGGTGAAAAAGGGCATGAAGCCTTCGGTCTGTTCAGCCAGCAGAGACACCAGGTACACCAGGAGCAAACTGGCCACCACCTTCCTTGAAACCATCATGAGAATCTGAACAACACAGGAAAGAAGACACCAGGGTAAGTGTGGACAGGGACATTTGACTAGAAATCCCTTTGGCTTTGCATCATCTGCAATCAAATTGATCCTCCAGCTAACCAGAGGTATATTTACTCTCTCAGTTGCTCCTAAGCTGAGAATAGAAGTGTCTTGACTAACAATTCTCTTCTCAAACTTGTTTGTGTAAACAGATTTGTTTTCAAGCACCATCTCCAGGGATGTCAAGCCCAGCCCTTCAGTACTGCTCCAGCCTCCCTCAGCCCTCCAGCTCTGTTCGTGTAAGACCCTCACACATCCAGAACAAAACACTCCCATCAATCCCACTGCCAGCATGGGAGACTGTGATGCTGTGAGAGAGAAAAACCATGATAGCTGTTTGGCTAATTTTTGTTTTGCTGTTCCTCACCCCGGACACCTGCCTTGGTGGACTGGATCTTTTTAGAAGCCTCCCTGGATCCAAGAGAGAAGGGAAAGGTGTTTGCCAGCCCAGCTCTGTAGGAGCCTGGAATAAAGGGCTTTAAAAACCACCTTCTGAAGTGATTTAACTGTGACTTCACGTCAGGAGACAACTTACGTAAACATTAAATGTTCTCTTTAAATATTAAAATACTCTCCCTGGATGGATTTAATGAAGTCTGGTCCCAGAGCTTAACTACTCCACCTGATTGGAGCCTGATCCTTAATTAGTTTCAGCAACCTCTTGATTTGGACATTATTGAAAAGACATTGTTAGGTCAAATTTGACTCCTGAATTAGATTTCCCATAAATATCAGCTGGTATTGAACCGATGGCCAGTGGAAGTTAATAAATATTCCCTTTCCATTGTACCTGCCAGTCACATCCTCCCCTCTCTGCTCAGGGCGGCACCGGGGCCATCTCCCCCTGCCCACCCATGCTGGGGCACCAAAGCCACCACCTTCTCTGGGACAGGGCCCTGGGTGTCCCAGCCAGAGGCACCATTTCCTGCAGGATTTCTCAGGCTCTCCCCTTGCACTGCAACCTCAGCAGCATCAATCTTTTGTGCCTTTTCATTTGTTCTATCATTGCAATAAAGTACTGCTGTATGCAAAGAAATAAACCCAGTCACCTCCTTCATCTCTGCTTGACTATCCCTTTGGGAATTGATTCACTCCCTCTTCCCCCAGAGAAACACCCACACACACTTCTCCAGTCAAAAAATGCCATTTCTGAGTGGCCCTTCCTTATTTTGCAGGCAGGGCATGTTTTCCAGCCCGGAGATCTCTGGCTCAGCACCTCTCCAGGCAGAGTGTACTTTGTTGTTAGTGAATTTCAGGTCCAAAGGGAAAACACAAAGCAGGAGGATCTCAAGTTCAGTATCAGCACAACAAAGTACCCCAGACATGCAGGGCTGGGCACAGTGGTGCCAGGTCTGCTCATCCCCCTGTGAAATGGGGAGAAATGCCAGCTTGGGGCAGGAGGGGTGAACGGCTGGTGTGAGCACAGTGACAAGACAGGATGTTTATCTACAGAGCTGTCCTCTAAAAAATCCAATCACTCCTGTCAATAGGACCTGCCTGTGACTCATTTTGTGCCTGCTCAGAGCAGGTCCCTGAGCTCAGAGGGCACCCGAGCTCCCTGTGCCTCTGCAGTCTTGGTGTCTGCTGGGTGCCCACAGCAAGGGGGGAGGCGAGAGCTGCTGGAATAGATGCTCCCATGATGGGGGGTGAGCAAAAAGCACCTTCTCCCCTGACTCAGCATTGATTTTCTTCCCTCCTCCTCCTCAGAGCTCTCTCTGCTGAGGCCAAGACCTGCCAGTAGGACCAGCATGTCTGAGTGCCCACAGAGTGCCCACCCCACCGAGGTGTGGGAGCAGGGACCATGTACCTACCTGGGGAGTGCAGCCACGGGATGCTGGAGGTCAGAGCTCTCCTCTGTGCTGTTCACACCTGGATGCTCCTGCTGGCTTTCCTTCTCTTTATATCCACTCACCTGCACAGGTGCCCACCCATCCAGCTGCCAGAGGGCTCCAGGCCTGCATGGAAACAGGTTTCCCAGGCAGGGAACATTGTTATCTGTATTGGATTTTTAGGAGTTTCTCGTTTCCAGGCAGATCCCCTTTGCTCCCTCCCCAGGTTATGGCTCCAGGCCGGCAGCTGTTCTCAGTGGGTCCCACAGCTGGGCAGGCCCCTGAGGCTGATCTCCTGCTGCCTCAGTTTCCCCATCTATGACATGAAGAAACTCCCCTCTCCTGGCTTGTCTTGTAGATCCTGAGCTCTGCAGGATGAAGTTTTTATGCTGTGAATGTACCAGCAATATAATGACACCTGTGTCTATTATATTTCCACTCTAATCGGCAAGTCACAATAATACCAAAGTTGCCACTTTGAGTCTTCTTCTTTTCCCATCCTCACTGAGCATTTTCCAGTCCTGGGCACACAGGTCCCCCTGAGGGACACAAGCCCTGCACTGACATCCCTCTCCAGACAAACGAGGTGCTGAGAGTGGAAGGGACTTGTGTAAGAACTCATCCGTGCTCTCCTGAGACCATCAGACAGGAGCTGATGCCGGAGGGTTTGGGATCAGGCCAGACACATCCCAGTGCTGTGCACGAGGGACCTGAGAGCAGCCAGGAGAGAGGAAGGAGGGAGAAATGAGGGGAAGGAAGGAAATCCTCCTGCATCAGACAGCTCCATGGGGCCGAGAGCAGGGAGTGCAGCAGCATTCCTGCCTGGCTGGGCAGAGCAGAGCTCCGGCAGTGTATGCAGAAGATACGGGGAACAGCGGCTGCCCAGCCTGGGGAATGACATTTGTCACCCGGCTCCACCACAGGGAGTCGATACCACACGTACACCCCACGGTGCCACCAGGACCTGCTGCTGTCACGGCTGTCAATAACGCTCGATTTGGGCCAGAGCCCTCCTGAAAAGCACGTCTCTGTCACCAAGGTGCTGCCCAGATCCCTGTGCATTCCCTGCAGTTCATCACTGGGCAGCAGAGTGGGCCAAGCTGTAAAACTCCCAGAGACGTCAGCACAGTTTTTGTCTCTGGGATCATCTGTGGGGTGACAAAAGGATGTTACACACAAAATGGGGGGCTTTCCCCCCTCCCTTTCCTAAACAAACCCCATTTGACACAAGCTCTCATTTTAATTGACTTTTCCAGTGCTTTTTTGCATGGTTATGATGGATGCAGCTGACGAATCAGCAGATGGTGCTGGGAAGTGACAAATTAGTTACCAAGAAAGGTCACTTTTTCAAAGCACTAAACTTTCCCATGTCTTGTCCCCTTGTACCTCCAAGATGTGGCTGGTTGGCAGCTTTCCATCTGCCTGCGATGGAGCCTCTGGCATCGGAAAGGACAACCTTCCAAATCAAACAGGGCGATGAAAATTAATCATATCTGTATTAGCTGCATGCTGCCTGCCAGCCTCACCTCTTAATTATGCAAGAGCGCTCAAAAAGGAAGGAATCATGGAGCTGAAAATAAGGGATCCGACTCCAAGTCTGCAGCGGAAGCGCCAGGGTGGGTGGGAGCAACAGGCACCTCTTGGCTCTGGGTTTGCCCAGTCCATAAACACAGCTTTTGGCTCGTTGCCATTGTCACTGCAAAACGAGGACAAATGAAAATAAAAAACCCCAGCTGGAGATCTCCCTGCCAGCATTAGAATGCAAAAATCCCATCCTGCTGCAGCCCTGGCACAGTTTGCAACCTGCAGCCCCCAAAGTTGCCCTTGGGTTATGGTGCCAAACCGCAGCAGAGGTTAGAAGTTCAACAAAAACGTGATGTGCAAGATGGGGTGGGGTGCAGTTCTGCCTGTTCCTAAAGTTAAACGTTTGGCATAATTGGAAGTAATTTTCCCAGGAAACTGGCAGTGGAAGTGCAGTCCATTAAGCCGTGTATCAATTGCAGTGTCAGGGAACCGAGGGAGGACGAGCTCCTTGTGCCAGAAGCACTGTGCATTTGTCTCCATGTCCTGTGCTTTCCCCTCCAAGCTGCCCTGGGCTCAGGGTTTGGCAAGTGGCTGCAGAAGGGCAGGAGATGGGAGCCAGGATGAGTCTGATGCTGAATTTCAGCCCGAGGCCACTGCAGTGGTGAGCACGAGGGGGAGTGGGGAGCACTGAAATCCCACCCTCCTGCTCTGGGCAGGCACTGGGGGGTTCCCAGCAAAGCTCCCAGTTTGGGGGTGAGCACCAGAGCTCCAAGAGCCCTCGTGGGCCACATCACCCTCTTCCCTCAATATCCAACAAGCTGCTTGCATGAGGCTGGCACACTGGGAAGCAGGGACAGGGCTTTATGCAGGGCCAGTTGCTCCCACAGCCCTGCCAGACCCACAACAGCCATCAGGCTTGGAAAAAAACATGTCCCCAAGCCCCAGTTCCCTTTCCTGCAGATCACAGGAATCTCTCTCACCCCACTCACATGGAATTATTTTTGCCTGGAGTCAGGTGGGTCCAAAACCCACTGCAGGCTCTGCTGGAGGGAATGGCTGCAGTCAACAGTGAAGTTGATGTGGAAAGGAGCTTGTTTTGGGCTCCCTGCTCAGAAAGCAGAAGCAAAAATCTCCTTCTCCCAGCCCCAGCACATCTTCCAGCTGCTGTGACTGCATGGATGTGTTACAGATTTCACAGGCTCCGAATGCTCCTAATGAGTAAAGCACCAGTGGCAAATTTCAATGCAGTTTTCTAAATACTAATGCTCAATAAACATTTGCAGAATCACAGGCTTAAAATATATGTTAATTTGCAGCATAAATATTTTAAGGGCCTAGCCTTCCCCTTCCCATCCCCAAACTTGCCAGGTCCCACTTGGGTTCCTCCCAGTGTCTCCACTGTAATTCCGGGTAATTCATGGCAATTCCTGACTGGGTAAGGATCGATAGCAAGGATTTACCTCCTGCTGACTCCCCAAGCCAGTCCAGCTCCTGCTTCCAACAGCAGAGAACAGTCTCTCTATTAACAGGGAATTTGTGTCACAGCTTGTCTCCCCTCCCACTCTGCTGGTTCCTGCAGCTACCCCAGGGATGGGGCACAGGGCAGGGCAGGTGTGGGGATGGAGGTGCAGCTTTGGGACAGCAGCAGAGGGCTGGGAGCATCCCACTGCTCATCTCTCAGAGCTAATAATCTTAGTTTTACCTGCAATTGCAATTCTCCTCAGCACTCTCATCTGGCAGAGCAGCACACCCATCCCAGATGGGGATTTACATCCACAGTAAGCACGCCCTGTCATGCCAAAGCCTCGCTGGACACCAGGCCTGACGTGACCTGAAGTGGACACTCCAAAACTGGGGGCACCTGGAAATTCTGTCTGATGCCTCAGTTTCTCCGTGGAAGAACAAAAGAGAGGAAAAAGTGTTTCTGGGTAGCCTGGATGGATTTGGCTTCTCTACCAGGGCTGGAGCCAAAATGTCCTCTCCCATAACAATCCTCTTTCACTGGAATTAAAAAAAAAAAAGCATTAAAAATACTTTTTTCTAATAAAATAAATTTCTGTGCTTATAAAAACTTCCTATTCTCTCAATCAAGGAACAAAATAAACAGGAGGAAAATGTTTGCTTGCTTAATTTTTCTACATTTTTAGTCACTCTCCTTTGCCATCCTCTCCCTGAGCTGGAAGAAGTGAAGAGAGAAAGGAGAGGAGGTGAGAAAACACGATGGGATGAAGCTCAGCTGTTCCCATTTTGGTTTTCAAATCTAAGCCACCAGGTTTTCACTTGAAGTCTCAGGAATATTTTTAGGAATAGTAGAAAATGCAGCCTCATGCACAGTGAGGGGCTGTGACTGGCTTATCCTGTGAGAGTGGGTGCCCACCCTGGGCACCCCTCTGTCCTTCTGGGGTGCTGGTGACCCTGTGCAGGCAGTGGGAGAGCTTGGGATCTCCCATAATCCAAGTCCTGGGCTGAGCTCCAAGGCAGGGAAATCACCCAGGACCCAAAAGATGCTCTTGCCCTGCTCACTGGGAATATTTATTAGATTTGATGAAGAGCAAATCAGCTTTTACACACTCCAGGCACCCACTGACCTTTTATTTTCTCATTCCCTCCTTCCCTCCTGCTGTTCCTGCATCAAACACCAGTGGATCAGGTTAAGCACTGCAAGACAACACGCTAAGGCACCACAAAATGCATTAAATGGCTGTTTATGGGGCCACTCGTGCTGTCACACAGCAGGAGGATGGTGGACCATATTCCTGCTCCCAGACAGGATGCAAAATCCAGCCGTGTGGCCACCACTGCAGGTGAAGTGCTCAGGTAAGGCCCAGCTCAGTGCAGCCAGGTGTGTCACTGAGGGAAGGGGAGTGGGAACAGTCAGGATCCAACCACCAGGGTCTGCAGGTGCTGACCATGGACATCAGCCCATCATGGGGGGAAAAAGGGGATGGAAAAAAGAGCAGGGAAAGAAAGAAGAGGGGGGAAAGAAGGGGCACAGCCAGTGCTGTGCTCAGTGGTTCCAGCTGCCAGTAGATTTCCTGGGATAATGCCTGGGTGCTGCCAGGTGCCCAGGATTTATCGGTGCTCTCACTGGAGTCGCCCTGCTCGCCCCAGCACCCTTTGGCAGTCAGTGGCTGCGTGTCTGCATCTGGGGTTTGCTGTCACTTTGTCTCCTTTCTGGGTCTCAAGGCACCAGTTCATCCTGTGAAGAACAAGGAATCAGGGTCAGATGCCTTCGGGGTGAAAAAGAGATGGCACATGTGGCAAGTCAATGTGCTCCCTGTGAGTGATCCCAGAAGAGACCTGGGAACCAGGGAACAGCAGCACTTCCATCCCGGCTGGGACATGGGGCCAGGAAAACCAAATGGAAAACTCTGACAGGCACAGAAAGGCCTGCAGAGACCCCGGGGCCTGTGCAGATCTGATCCCAGCACAGGACTCCTGTTTGATAAAATACCCGTTTAATCCGTGGATATTTTGCTTAGGCGCGGAATAGCAACCTCAGCGAAAGCCTCTCAACCACAAAGGCTTTAGAGAGCTAAACAGTAAAGACTGGGAATTAAGGAGAATAAATATTAATGAAAGGAGTGGAAAAATCCATCATTTTTCCAGACACTCCTGCCCGTGCCTTGCTGCTGTGCACGGGGCTGTTGCATTCACTGCTCTCCGGCAGCCCCGCGTGCTTGGAGCGATCACGCAGGGATGGAACTGCAGCACCAGCCACAGAGAGGCTGGAGGGAGCCCACGTCCCACTGGCAGGGGAAAAAAGGAGCAGGAACTGCACAAGGAAAGGGTTGTTGGGCCGATGTGGGATTCAGCACTGCGGGTCAAGCCCCGAGTGGTGCAGCCGGAGCCAGAACTGTTATGTAAAGAGATGGGGAGAAGCCTGGCCTGGGCTGGATGGAAGAAATGAATCCAATTACAGGATGAAGGGCACGGGGAGAGGATGGACACATTTGGTCTGGAGCAAATCCGTAAAAGGCTTTAAAGCAGGGATGGCAAGAAGAGGACAAAAATGAACTGCAGTGCAGGACACTCAGCCACCAGCAAGAGGAGTAGGGGCCTTGGAGTGGGGCAAAAGGCAGGGAATGGGGCTCTGCAGCTGGCTGAGGGCACGGACAGAGCAGTGACAGGAGGGATTCTCCCCAGGATACCCAAAGTACCACCAGCCTGTGGTTTTCCCAGGAGCTGGGATAGCAGTCTGGCTGTTCACAGTGCCATGGGGATCATTGGAATCAGGAGCCAGCCCAGCCAGGCACCAGGGAACAGCCCTGCTGGAAAGAGAAAACAAGGAGGCAAGCCCCAAATTTCCTCTGTGCTCTTTCCCAAAAGATTATAACCCGGCTGCCCATGTCACAGCAGTCTCCAGGCATCCACTGAGAAAACCAAAGGCTTGTATTAGAAAGGAAAGAAATAAATTGACCCAGTTATGACAAAACGAAGCAGCATGTGTAGAGCATTGCTGTGGAGGGCCGGGAGCAGCCACTACAAGGCCCTCGGGAATAACAGGGTTCCACTTCAAGTGAGATTTACAAATTAAAGAGCTGGATTGTTTCTGTATGCCTGAACCCCCTTTTCTGGCTGCTCAGTCGTGCTCAGGGCTGGTCCACAGCATCACAGGGGACTCTACGGAACGAGGGGGCTGGTGCTCCTCGTGTCCATCCCTCTGGAATTAGATAAAAGCCTTTCTTTTGCTTTTCTGACTTTGTAGTCAAGCACCTGCCACTAGCAGGGCAAGGGAAAGCTTGGAGAGAAGAGCTGGACAGATCCCTGACCCCCCATCTCTGTTATCTCCTGCTTAACACCCACCTGGCTCAGACAGCCTGTAAACCAGAACAAATTCCAGGGAGGGACTGACTCCAGCTTGCAAGATGGGGAGACCTCGGTGGAGCATCTCCACCATCGTCCCTGCGAGAGCAAGGCTGAGTCCCTTCAGAGCCCCCCGCACCCGGGGAACGTGCCCGTGCAGGCTGTGCCAGGCAGTGCTGGGGGCTGGGGACTGTCTTGCACACCTGCCCACTCTGCTGCAGCCCCGGGTTGTCACTGAGGGAGGAGTGTTGACAGCACCACACGGAGAGGAGCAGGTTCACAGCTGAGCTGGGATTGCTCAGCTCCTTGGCAAGAAAATGACAGGGCCCAAAGACTGACTGTCTCTCCAAGGAAATCCTACGGTGCTTGTAGAGACATTACCTGGATCAGCAGCAGGAGGAAAAGCCTGGGAGCTGACAGGGGCCTGCCTGCTTGCAAATACCATGAGAAGAGGTTGGCATGGGGAAGCTCTCCCCACCTCCCAGCTACTTTTTGGCTCAGTGCATCCACCCCTGCGAGGCTGTGCTGGGGAGAGAGCCTGGAGCAGGATGGTGATGGGGAACCTGCAGGAAAACAGGAGCTGGGGTCCCTCCTGCCCACACCTTGTGGGTGAGAGGCAGGACACAGTCTTCTGTGCATTCCTGTTTTTTGGGACAGAAGCAAGGGCATGGTACAGAGCAGCTCCCTGTGCACCACAGATCCCTGTCCTGGATGGATCCTGCAATGGGCACGGCCATGGCTATGGCCCTGGTAATCCCTGCTGGGGGAGGAAGGGCCCACTGAACTGAATTGTAAATACATCTGTGTCCTCCTTTCCCTGCCACACGTTTAAATCTATTTGATCCACTCTAATGGATTGATCTACAAGTTTGTGCACACACATCCTGCTTTGGACGGGCGGCTGGCAGCGCCTCACCCATCACAGCCTGTCAGCTCCACTCAGCCTCACCTCACTGCAGAGCGAATCCAATTACAGGATAAAGGGTTTTCTTCCCCTCCATATGGTCTCTATAACGTTCTGGCTTTATCTTTCCTTAACCCCTCTCCTGGCGAGGGAGCTCACAAGTCCGGTGTAAGCGGCTCAGCGCAGCGGCCGCGCGTGGCTGCAATGCGATACCAGGAAACGGGGTCTTCCCAGGGCAGCCGGGTACCTGGAGGCACCTTCCTCCTTCTCCTCCTGCCCACTGGGGAGAAATGAGCCCCTCCAGAAGGGACATTTGGGGCAGCATGCTTCAAAGCCAGCCAGAAGCACAGAGGCGAGCTCAGCACCCCTGCAGGCAGTGCTGTGCTCGTGGCCGAGCATCACGGGGCTCTGCCTCAGCCCAGCACCAGAATTTAACCACAGAGTTTTGCTTCCTGACTGATCGGTTGTGCTTTTGCATTTCTCTCCACCTTGCTCTGCCAGTTGTTCCCTGTGTGCCCTTGGGCAAGTGGCTCCTGCGCCTTTGCCCCGCCGTGGTGCAGAGCTGGGCACAGGGATGGGGACAGGCACCCGCCTCCCTGGGGGTTTGCTCTGCCTGTCGCTGAGCCCTGCGAACCAACCGTATCAGCTCCGTGAAGTCAGTTATTTGATTATAATTATCAATTTTTGCTTTACACAGGACATGAAAGCCCAGAGCAGCTCAGGGCCCCGTCACGCAGTGAGCGAACAAACAACGAATGAGAGACAATCTCATCTCAAAGCGCTTGGCAAAGCGGAAAAACCTGTGAGGGGGAAGAAAACCCTTTTCTTGAGGACAAACACAAAGGCAGCAAACCTCTCCTCCTGCATTAGCCAGGGCCTGGAATTTGCTATTGCCTTTTTGTCATGGAGTCAGCAGAGAAAACAACCAAGAGCTCTCCAGGAGACAGAACAGCCCATAAAGTTTCCCCGCTAAGAGACACCAAATTAAAGCCATTGCTTTCCATTTCTGTGACAGAGATGCAGCAGGAGCTGAGGGTGCATTCAGGACACGTCCTGGAGGAACCAGCCGTCCTCGCCGGTGTCATTTCCCTGCTCGGGGTTTATTCGAGGCCTTTGGAATTGCTCCGGCTGTGCTGACCTGGGGAGAGCTCTAAATCCACCGGCCTCGGGGCACTGACTGACACCCCGGGCTCAGGGCAGAGGGGAGTCCATGAGGGCAGCTGGGAAGGGACAGCCCTGGTGGCATTGCAGAGGTGACTCAGGCTTACCTGCCCCATACTCAGCTCCCAAAAAGGGAAAAGCTCCTGGTCTGGATCTTGCTGACAGTCAGGTAAAAGACCTGTTGGCAGTTCTGCCTCTCAGAAAGGTTTCTGGGGACCATGCACAAAGCCAAACTATGACTATGGCCAGGAGAGGCATGAAGTAAAGCTTTATGGGAAGTAAGGCCATGGGACTTCTCCACAAGAAGCTCTTCCCCTTGAGGAATACCCAGACCAGGAATTTCATGACTGGTGGTTTCACAGGACATGCAGCAAGATAATTCCAAGAGGTACAGCCATCCCATGGGAAGTCCTCATCCCAGGGCACCTGAGGCTGGTGTGACCCACTTCCTCTGGCCATGTCCTAGTTCTGCTGCTGTTGGATCTCTGCAGGCGGATCAGCAATTAGGACATCATTCATCCCACCCTCCTTAGCCTTCCGCTCCCGTCCCCCGGCTCTGGGAGGCTCCAGGCTTGCAGAAAGACCTCATTCATCCCGCAGGACAACGTTGACTTTTTCCATGCACCATGTCTTGCAGAGGGCAGTGGTGAGGAGGAGGCTGAGAGCTTACCTCGTTATCCGATCAGGGCTGTTAACGCCCCAGATGCCAGGGATTAATGGAAGAGCTTCCTAAGGCGCCTTAGGCAGGTCTCCTGGAGAAGGAGCACCCATAACCCAGAAGGAAGGAATGGGGAAGAGCTTGGATGAGACAAAGCACTGGTGCTCTAAGTTAGCACTGATCCTGCTGGGGAGGTTTCACAGTTTCGTATGTGCTGGGATGGGGATCCCACACTACATGTTCAATGCTGAGAGACGGGGAGAAGCTTCTTTCCATCCCACTTGCTCTCCCAGGCTGAGCTGGTCTCTCTGCACTCTCTCTGGAGGGAATTCAGGACATCATTGCCAAGTCCTTTGCCCTCAGGCACAACCAGGGTGTGATTCAGGGTAACCTGCCCATGTCAGCAGAGCCTGGATTTGCTCTGTGATGGGAACACATCCACACCAGCAGCCCCCACACTGAGCCAAGCACCTGAAACACGGAGCTAAGCCAGTGGCTCAGACCCATAGACCTCAGTCCAGTCTTTCCCCAGTGATCTCCCCAAGGTCACTGGGGCACAACTGGGCACTTCCCAGTCCCCAAGCCTTCTCATGGAATCCTTCAGCCACCCAGGGACAGCCCAAAGCCTGTGACACACTGTGGACCCCAACACGGCCCCATTTCCACATCGGTCACCCAAAACGGCCACTCCCAAACTCCCCACTGCTCCTCCCACCTTTGCCCCTCTTCCCAAAGTCTCCCCGCCCCATCCTTCCTCCCCCCAACTCCTTAAACAATATTAAACACTTAATGGCAATTAATACGCTTTAATGCAGGTTTTGGGGCCAACTGGCTGCTTAGAGGGTGCTTAAACCATCAACCCCTCTCAATCCCGTTGCCCTTGTCATACAAAGTTAGCCGAGCCCCTCATCAGGCTCCCCCCGCGCTCCCTCGAGGAGACCCAAGGGTATAAAACCTCCCTGGCCCGCGGGCACCGCCAGCCCCCGCCGTGGCACAGGGGCAGCACACCACCTCCCATCCCCTCAGCTTCTGCTGTCCTCAATCAATTTTTTGGACTGGGGGGAACCCTTTAATTGGGTATTTTTCCACATTGGGGACGTGGGGCTTCCCTTTTTTCTTGTTAATTGGGGTTGAAGCAAATTAATTAGAGAACACCCCAAAGAGAGAGCAGCTGCTGTAGCATTGGCAGGATGAACGGGACAGAGGGTATCAATTTTTATGTGCCTATGTCCAACAAGACAGGGGTGGTGCGAAGCCCCTTCGAGTACCCCCAGTACTACCTGGCCGAGCCCTGGAAATACCGTGTCGTGTGCTGCTACATCTTCTTCCTCATCTCCACCGGTTTTCCCATCAACTTCCTCACCCTCCTGGTCACCTTCAAACACAAGAAGCTCCGGCAGCCACTCAACTACATCTTGGTCAACCTGGCAGTGGCTGATCTCTGCATGGCCTGTTTTGGGTTCACCGTCACCTTCTACACCGCCTGGAACGGCTACTTCGTCTTCGGCCCCATTGGCTGTGCCGTGGAGGGCTTCTTCGCCACGCTGGGAGGTAAGGGCTGAGGTGGGCGCTCGGGTCTTGCTTCTTCAGGGCTTTGGGAGACCAGTTCCTGCCCTTTCCTGTGCCATTGGGATGTGCAGCATCCCTCCCACATCGCTGCATGGGGCAGAGTTCGCTGTGCAGGCAGTGCTTCCCTGCACCTAAAACGGGGGAGGAAAACAGATTTATGCATGTCTGACCCTGATCCCAAGAAGCCTCCATCCCCTCACTAGCCAGGGAGCAGCAAGGAAAGGAAGCCTTGTTTGCAGGCTCCAACCTAGGGTCACCTGGCCACACTGGTCAGGTTCATTCAGGGGTCTCACACCAAGGTGGCTCTGAGAGACCCCCAGGCACGACCACACCACATCCCTGAATCAATGCCAAACATCTCGGACCAAGCACAGGGTTGGACTCGATCATCTTAGAGGTCTTTTCCAACCTTAACAGTTCTAGGATTATTTCTTTGCCAAAAGGCTTGCCTTTTAGGGAAAACGAAGTGTTTAGAGAGGGAAGAGATATCCCTTAGGAAGGGAACCCCATGGAAGAAGCACAGGCATGGAGAGGGCTCACAGCTTACCTGGAGGCAAAGGGAAGATGCAACAGCTCTTAACTGGAGAGAACAGCAGGGGAGGGGGAGGATCGAGGGTGGCTCCCAGGCTGTGCAGCAATGGCTCAGCTCTGTCCTAGTTGCACCAAATTTGGCTGCCCTTGGGAACTTCCTGATGGCATTTCTCAGGGACACAAGTGCCACCAACACTTCACCCTGCAGAAAGCCCCGTGCAAAACAGGGAGAATTCACTTGGCACCCAGCACCCACACAGCCAGCCATGCCCACACGACACCTCATGATGGATCTGACAGCAACAATCCTTGTTACCAAGATCCAGAACCACCACCAGGACTTCACTTTCTTTACCCTAAATGGGGCGATTTCCCACAATGATGCTGATCTGAAAATATACACATTTAAAAAATACAGATATTCTGCCAGGCAAAGGCATGGCTAAACATCCTTATCCAAGCCAAGAATTAAGGAAGGGCTTGATCTTGGGGTCAGAAGATCCCACAGTCTGCAGCATTTCTGCTCAGTGGGCCTGGGGACTCTCAGGCAGCATTATTTGCCTTTCCAGGGTTTGTATCTCTTAGAGAAGGAAAAAGCTCCTGTTCACAGGGAAGAAGGTTGGATGGGAAGCAGGAGCTGTGCGAGCAGCAGGTCTCCAGTGAATCCCAGCACAGGGTGTAGTTATCAGCAGATTATCACAGCTGGGGGCATTAGCAGGCTTACAGCACCACTAAATGCTCCCAATCCCCCGAAGTTTAATTATCCCTCATAAATACATGTGCACGCATGCCCACCCACACAGCCCCCCCACACCTCCCCCTGATGCAGCGCCAGCGGAAGGCTCATGAAATACACATTTAAAGGGATCAACAGGTTTGCAGGCATCTGGCTTCATTGCCGGAAATTGTGCTTCCTCACACCCAGGTGGGATTCACCCCCTTGATTTTTAATTTATTTAAAACCCACAATGATCCCTCCTCTGCCACCAGCATCTCGCTGTGGTGCAGACGCTCCCCGTGGCTCCCAGAGCTTCTGCACATTACGGACAGGAGATTCCCAATTATTTAGTGGGATGCTGGTTATCCCCTGCCAATTCCCAGCCCCTCAGTTCCCTCTGCTCTTCCCTGCAACCACGAGGGGAAGATGAAGCCCGGAGGGGCTCTGAGTTCCTCCTCTCCCTCCCACAGGCCAGGTTGCCCTGTGGTCCCTGGTGGTCTTGGCCATAGAGCGTTACATCGTCATCTGCAAACCCATGGGCAACTTCCGCTTCTCCGCCAGCCACGCCATGATGGGCATCGCCTTCACCTGGGTCATGGCTGTCTCCTGCGCCGCTCCCCCCCTCTTCGGCTGGTCCAGGTGAGTCCCAGGGTGCTCAGCAGCAGCAGCAGCAGCTCTCAGCATCCCTCTGTCCGCAGAGGGAGAGCAGGGGGCTCCCGGCAGGCAAGTGCTCAGGCTTGGTAGAGGGAAATAAATATCCCACTCCCCGTGGGAGGCAGCGAGTGCCACAGCACGCCGTGCATGCCCAAGTGCAGCACGTGGCAGGAGCCGTGGGCTGCAGAGCCCGTGAGGCTGGGGCATGGGCCACAGAGGAGCCCACCCAAACCACACGTGCCACTCTTCCAGCATCCCCCATCCCTGGGGAATCTGGTCCCGAGGGTGAGTCCCTCCTGCTGCTGCCAGGGGGGGCCCAGGTGCAGATCCCAGCCTTTCTCACTGACAGGTACATACCGGAGGGGATGCAGTGTTCCTGTGGGCCTGACTACTACACCCACAACCCCGACTTCCACAACGAGTCCTACGTCCTCTACATGTTCGTCATCCACTTCATCATCCCAGTCATCGTAATTTTCTTCTCCTACGGCCGCCTCGTTTGCAAAGTCCGAGAGGTAACACCGGGAGGGGACTAATGGGGACAGGCCAGACAGCTCGGGCAGGACAGGGGACGTGGTGCAGGGGTGGAAAGCTGCAGGTGCCCCTCACCACCCCCTCTGCCCACAGGCAGCTGCCCAGCAGCAGGAATCGGCCACGACCCAGAAGGCAGAGAAGGAGGTGACACGGATGGTGATCCTCATGGTGCTGGGGTTCATGCTGGCCTGGACACCCTATGCCGTGGTGGCTTTCTGGATCTTCACCAACAAGGGAGCAGATTTCACAGCCACACTGATGGCAGTGCCTGCTTTCTTCTCCAAGAGCTCCTCCCTCTACAACCCCATCATCTATGTCCTCATGAACAAACAGGTGAGATGTCCCATGGCACACAGGGTGAGCCTCTGCCCTGGGCTGACCAGTCCATCTGGTGTCACCACAGGAACATTGCTCTTTCCCAGAAGGGGTTGAATCTCAGGCTGGGGGCAGCAGCAAGTTCAGGGGCTGTTGGAGTCTTTTGGTCCCATGGCATGTCCCCAGTGGCCCCCCAGTGTCACCATTCTCATTTCTCTCCCCCAATCAGTTCCGTAATTGCATGATCACCACAATCTGCTGCGGCAAGAACCCCTTTGGGGATGAAGAAACCTCCTCCACTGTGTCCCAGAGCAAGACCGAGGTCTCCTCCGTCTCCTCCAGCCAAGTATCACCTGCATAGACCATGGACAGTTTGAACTGGGTTTGACCTGCTGAGCTCGGGGATCAAAACAGACACCCACCCACCCACTCATGCTCTGACCCCCTTCCCTGCACGAGAATTTAGCTGTGCACATCCTGCTGTAGTGACCCCCCTGCAGACCTGCCCCCCACAACACACTCACTGCGACCCCCTGTGCCCACCAGAGCACACAGGGCACCCTCAGCTCTGCCCCACTGACACAGGGGGACCCCAGGGACCTGCCCCAGCTCCCAGGGCAGGTCACCTTGGGGATGGTCCCTGCCTGCCCCCAGCCCAGCACCCCGTTTTGTTCACATAGTGTTCAAAGAGCAGCGGTCAGTGAGGAACCTCAAACTGCAACATTTTCCTCCCTGAAATGTGCTCCCCACCAGCTCCCCCCTCCACAGGGCTCAAGGGAGCATCACAGGAGCATCCAGCCCCCATTTGCAAAAAAACTAAGTATTTGGACAAAGCCCCCAGGAGCAGGACCCCTTGGCCAGGGTAGCCCCAGCTGGCCCTTGGCAGGGCACGAGCCCAGGGCTCACCAGAGCTGCACTCCCACTGCCTGGAATCAATACCCACAATCCCATAAATCAATATAACAAACGGAGCCACAAGCTTCGCCTCCAGCCCAACTCCCTCTATCCCCAAGACAACACTGTAGATATATATTTTTTGTCTCGGAACCTGTAAATATTTGCTCACACACTTTGAAGTCTCTATCTTTCTCAGCCCTTTCCTTTCTCCTCCTCCTCCCAACTCCGAGGCAGAGAAACCACCTTCCACCTCTGCTCCAGCTGGACACACAAGGCCAGCCTTGGAGGGTGGGGCTGGTACCCGAGCGCTTTCCTGTACATATTTTATAAATAAATAATATCATGTCAGCACAAGGACATCTACAGTTAAGAAGTAGGGATTAAAAAATAAGAAATAAACAGAAGCAGCACAGAGAAAAACACAGATGCTCAGTCCTTGTCCTTTCTCTTGGGCTGTGGTGACAAGATGCTGGTGGCCAGCTGGGGAAATGTGATGCTGCTGTTGGAGACACAAGTCTAGAGCTGCCCCAAAAGCCATGGGAAGGAGGATCTGTGGGTCAGACCAGCCCAGATCAGAGGGGAGGGCAGAAACCATCCCCACAAGGTGACAGCCCCATTAGCTGAAGAACCAAAGGGGTTTGGAGGCAAAAAGAGGCAGAGAGAGGGCACAGCTGGGGCTGCTGCCGCCCCACAGCCCTCACTGCCCAGCCCACCAACAGCCCCTGGTTTTCATCCTTTAATATTCAAGATTTCCCCATGTAGCCTTAAATAAAGCTTCAGCAAAGAGCTTTTTGCAGAGTTCAAGCTCCCCTCCCTGCGGGGCCCTTCCAGTCAGCAGCGTTACGGAATTGGCAGAGTCAGGGAAAAATCATTCCCTGTGTCTGTGAATTTGTTATGGAGAGCCTGGAGAGCAATCCCAAGTCCCATCCCTGTCAGGCCCTTGCCCTCTGCCCCTCCCTGCTCACCTCACACCTGCCCCTATCAGATGTTTTTCCCCCTTTTTTTGATCCAAAGCATCCAAAAGCAGCGGGAAGCCCAAGGCTCGCCCCTGGGGCAGGAACACAGGGGTAGAAAACACCTTTTGCTCTGAAGCATGAAGCCCTGGGCAGGGGGAGGGATGTGGCCCCCAGCCCCAGCTACCCTCCTGTCTCCACACCCCACAGGACTGAGCCTTCACCACCCAAATTCGGGGCTCCCGGCCAGGTCCCAGTGCTGGGTCAGCACAGGAGTGAGTCTCACACCACTCCTGCACCGACAGCTACGCTGAATAATTCACAGCCACTCTCCTGGTCTCGGGAGCCTCTTTTCCTTCCCTACAAAGCACTGAGCCCATTTCCTTTAGCTCTTTGAGGACGGAGGCACCGGGACTGTTTTATGGTGAGCAATTGAACGTGCCACACGTGGAGGAGCCCCTGGCACCGCTTATCTCCCCCCAGACTCCCCAGTGCAATCTATTCCAGGAACACCCACACGCCCCAAGCACAGCACAGGACTGGCCCTGCATCCCCCCGTGGGGTTTGTCCCTTTTAAATGCTGCAGCCATAGCCAAGGGCTGCTGCCTTTTGCACAGTGATGCTGGAAGAATCCAAAAGAAATGCACAAGACCCTGGAGGGGGATAACAGCCTGTGATCCCTGACAGGAGGCTCTGGGTAGCCAGGGACCACCTGGGTGTGGGCTGAGGCTTTGTAGCCAAATTCCCAGAGGCAGGAGAGTCGGGAAGCAGAGTCCAGCCCTGCCTCCCTGGTGCTGCAGCAGATGCCAGCAGTGATGCCAGCAGTGATGCCTTCTGGCTGCTCCCACCTGCACTGCCCGTCCAGCTGCCCCACCAGCTGTGTGCAGAATTGAGCCCAGCAGAACTGAGCCCAGCAGAACAGTTCTGCCTCCACGGTGCATCTGTGCATCTGTCCTACTGCAAGGAGCCCTCTCAAAGCAAATGCTGCCATTGGCCCTGAAGGTGTTCAGGGAATGACTGGACGTGGTGCTCGGTGCTCTGGTCTGGTTGACAGGGTGGTGGTCAGTCACAGGTTGGACTCGATGATCCTGTAGGGGTTTTCCAGCCTCAGTGATTCTGGGATTCGATGCTCTCAGCTGTGCAAGCAGGAAGGAGTCTGGCAGGTTGGAGTCACTGATGATGCCAAGGAACAGCTG
>JAWWTY010000072.1:493524-573354 GCA_035222235.1 Margarornis squamiger
AGGAGAGTCGGGAAGCAGAGTCCAGCCCTGCCTCCCTGGTGCTGCAGCAGATGCCAGCAGTGATGCCAGCAGTGATGTCTTCTGGCTGCTCCCACCTGCGCTGCCCGTCCAGCTGCCCCACCAGCTGTGTGCAGAATTGAGCCCAGCAGAACAGTTCTGCCTCCACGGTGCATCTGTGCATCTGTCCCACTGCAAGGAGCCCTCTCAAAGCAAATGCTGCCATTGGCCCTGAAGGTGTTCAGGGAATGACTGGACGTGGCGCTCGGTGCTCTGGTCTGGTTGACAGGGTGGTGGTCAGTCACAGATTGGACTCGATGATCCTGTAGGGGTTTTCCAGCCTCAGTGATTCTGGGATTCGATGCTCTCAGCTGTGCAGGCAGGAAGGAGTCTGGCAGGTTGGAGTCACTGATGATGCCAAGGAACAGCTGCTTTGTCTGGGGTGGAAGCTGTGGATGGATAGAAAGGTAAACCCACCCTAAAAGAGCGACCCCTCTGCTCTGCCTCCAGCCCCTCTGCAGCAGCCACTGAGGATGATGATGGCACTCCCTTCTCCTCGACCAAATCCCTACAAAAACACAAAGCATCCGAGCTCAGCACTGGCTTGTCCAAACCAAGGGGGCAGGGGGAAACAGCCACCAGACAACCAAAAGCCCAAACCTCATTCAGCCCTCACTGATCCCACCCTCCTGTGGCAGAAAGCATCTCATTCCAAGGTTTCTCTTTTCTGTCCCCCCTCTTTGTTTCCAACATTGCTTCTTTGGCAGTGTAAACTCATAATTCTCTGGGATCTGCCTCCCAGGCCCTGCTCCCCTCATTTTTCAAACCCAGGGGCTTTTAAAGATGTTCTTCATCGATCCAACACTTATTTATATGCGAACAATCGGGGAAGATGGTTTGTCCAGTTATTAAATTTGGAGAGCTGACAAAAGCAATCAGAAGATAGATCACGTAATGGGAGATTAAGAAGGAGGCAGCAGGAATCCAGATTCCTGGCCCTGTGTTTCAGATGGGTTTATCCATGTGTGTCTCTGTATTTTTTACTGCTCAGATGGCAATGTAATAAAATGATCCAATTGTGCTCTTTGCCCACAGGGTTTATCACTAATTGATTTTGCAACAACTCATCTAATCTCAACTTCCAAGGCTTTCATAGGGGCTGCATTCAAGGGGATTATCCTGCCTGGAGTTATCTCCTGGCAGAGGGAAAGCTCAGGCTGGGGGGCTGCAGCCAAACTGGGGGACACAGAACTACAGGGAAGAGCCCGAGCTTGGTCCCACTACCCTCAGTGGTGGATGTGGATGATCTCAGAGGGTATTTTCAAGCTAAACAATTCTATGATTCTGTGAACCTGCTTTCAAGATTCCTTAACTAATTTTCACACAGTTAAGCTTTAATCCATCTTCATTATGTTTTCTTCCCACTAAAGCTCTTCATATTGCACAGACAAGACACCCAGTGGCAATTAGTTGTTTAAAATTTGATGAACTTCAAATTGGATCTGGGCACAGTCAATCAGCCCAGTGTATCTATGAAATATCCATTTGGTAAATTACCCGGGGCAGAAGCTGCACTTCTGAAGCCCTTAGACAACCCCCACATGCTCTGTCCCTAAGGAGCCAGGAGATCCCCAAACCCAGTCCCAAGGTCCCACCCTTGAACAATCATCCACTTTTCCACAAGTACATTGATACATTCAGGCACTGCCTTTGTGAGGATCCTCCCAGCATCACTCCCTCAGAGAAGGTACCAGCACCTGCAGCAGCACCGCTGGCCTGGGGCTGCCCCCACCTAAATTCAGGTGCAACTGAGGAGAGCAGCCAGACTTCACCAGGAAACAGAGACAGCTGGAAAGTCAGGCCCAAAGGGCATTTCAGTGTCTGCCTCTCCTCCCGCTGCAGCTGGGATTGCTCCTCCTCACCCCAGCGCTGCCGTCATCTGTTTTAGGAAAACTGCAGTAATTGGCTCAATTCATTTTAAATCAGTTATCGTTTGTGCAAGCAGCAATCAGGGAAAAGCAGCTTGTAGTTAATAACATCCTGATTTGGAGCTTCCGTAGGGATGAGGAGGGAGATCTAAGAGAGGGGCTGTTGCTCGGTCCTTGACCCTCAGCCACCAGGCACAGATCGAGACCCCCACCCAAAGAGGGGGCAGGTGTGGGGTACAAACCCTGCACCCAAACAGGGGGGCAGGCTGGGGAACAACCCGGGGTCCCAGCCTGGTGCTGTGCCATACAGCCCCCACCCTGCCCAGGGCTGACCCCTCCAGGCTGGAATGGCACTGCCTGGGTTCTCTCCCAGGACATTTTTATCCCACGAGCGCAGAGGCAGCAGCCGGATGCCAGAGGGTCTGGCTCTGCCTATTTGTCTCTGCCAAAGGGAAAACATCTCCTTGTCCAGCCACACCAGCAGCTCTGGAAACAAGAAGATTTAGATTAAAACACTCTCCCCTCCATGTCACCACACACAGAGGCCTGGGGGCCAAATCCCTCCCCAGTCCCTCTCAGGGATGCACAGACCCTGGTACCACAGGGAGAAGCTGCTCCTCGGTAAAAACTGTTGAGGTTACACCTTGGAAGAAGCCAAAATTCCAACCCCACAGAGCCAGGGGCACATTGCCCAGCAGCCCAGGGAGACCCAGGCAGTGTTTGCCCCCACCAGGGGAATGCACAAACTCCCACATTTGTGTCACTTCCCAGCATGGCCATTCCCAGCCATGCAAAAGCTCTCTGAATCCATCACTGCTGCCTCTGTCACGTTAGCAGCAATAAAAGGATTCAAACAGCAATTCCTTACTTTTATGAACAAATGGCCCTGGATGGATGATTCAGGCAGCATTCAATTCCCAGCAAGAAAGTGTCAGCAAAAACCCGGCCTCTCACATGTAGGAGGATAACTGCAAATAAAGCAGGGAATTATTAGCACTTAATACTGGGTGGGTTTTTACTCCCCAGTGCTCTTCTCTGGGAGATGCCAAACACTCCTGGTACTCCAACAGCTGGGAGGGCCCAGGCAAAGGGGGGATACACAGGTTGAGGTGATGGCTTTGGACACTGAGACCATCCTCATCCCCCTGCCAGGGCTCTGCTCCAGCCTGTCCCCTCCAGAGCCCCTTTGCTCCTCCCCACAGCCCTTTCTCCCATCTCCCCCTCCCCATCCATCCCCTCCTCACCCCCACCCTCCCATTCACAGCTCACCACCACCACCACCACAGAAGGCTCAGGACCCCCAGCCCCTCAGTAGCATGAGCTCCCCCAGCTCCAGAGGGATCCAGGGTGGCTTCCCCATGAACCTGGGGCTGCTCCTGGCCATGGAGCAGCACGCACCAGCCTCCTCCAGACTCTCAATTTCTCCTTCACCCAGCCCGCCTATATTTTTCTTGTTCATCAGACTGACAAATGGGCAGAAAACAGACTTCTGGCGATTTCCTGTGCAGGCTGCCCACTCCTCCTCTCCCCTCGGCGATGACTGAGAGCTGAAGAAGCAAGAATAGCATATAAATTTCCTCCCTGCTTTAATAAATACCTCTATTACCTTGTGCTTTCCCCCAGCTCGCTGTGCAGCTCCTGCTGCCCGCCAGGCAGACGTGATAAACCAAAATTCTCATTTCTGGGGGGAAAAACCAGCAGGACTGAGTCAGGCAGGCAGAATAGGACTGGGGGCAGTGTGGGAGGGGGGGAATCCTCCTCTCAGGGGTCTGGCTGCAGCTTTGCATCATCACATCAGGAGCCAAATGAATTAATTTATTAGGGAAGGGGCTTGGAGCTTGTCCTCCCTCAGGCACACTGTCCTGGTTCCGGGGGGAGGAGGTTGCTATCTCCAGGGACCCCAATGTTGCTGGGCTTGTCCCAAGCACCACCACGCCCCTTGAGGTGGGCTGGAATTTACTGCAGGAAGGGAATAAGGACAAACCATGCCAAAACCTCACCAGAAGGGTTTGGTGACAGACGGAAAGCTGTCACACCAGTTATCTGAGCTGTGGGCAAAACCCCTTGCTGGGTTTCTCCTCCCTGTACCTCCTTTCATTCCAAACCCTTTCCTGTGGCTGTCAGGACACCCACTAACAAAAGTGCCACTGCACCTCTGCCACCAGAGCCCTGGGAAGCACAGCCAGCCTTCCCAAAGGGCCTGACATCTGATGTGCAGACACCTCGCTCCATCCCCACCCCACCTGGTCTGTGAGACAGCAGGTAAATGCCACCAGCCTTTTACACCCCCAGCTCTCCAAACTGCCCCTCAGGGATCAGTGTCCCCTCTCCCACCCACAGCAGGGCCACATCCTGCCCTGCCAAGTGGGCATGGCTGTCTCCATCCCCCAGGCACAGCACCCACTGCAGCACCCGGCTCCTTCGCCCCCATGGTTGGATTGATGGTGGTGCTTTGCAAAGCCTGAAAAAAACACCTTCTAAAGGAGTATTAGGAGGTGGCAGCCTCCCAATTTCCCCCTTAGCCAGCAATTGGTGTGTCTCATCTGCTTCCTGGAGTCTATTTAACTTCTAAATTTAACAAGCTCTTAAACAAGTAACAGCAGCAAGTGGCAGTGCTGGGCTCCCACCCTGCGAGTGGCATTTCGGGGGCCCGGCCGCCACCAGCCCGGGAATGGGAAATTTCTCAAGTGTCTCTTTGATTTATGGCTCTAGTTAATTCTCTGGGAGGCCCGTGAGCTGCCCCGAGTGCACCAATCCTCCGAGGGATAAATAATTTACCAGATGGTTAAATATTCTTTAAGGTCTAGAGAACATGAGCAGGAGCAGAGTTTTCGGGGGAATAACACAAAACTACAAATTGAGCACAAAAAGCGAGGGAATGGCCTGGACTGGGCACAGCCATCCACTCAGTGCCACGGGAGGGGAAGGACCAGAACATTCCAGAGCTGCTGCAGCTCCATCCAGTGGGATGGGCACAGCGGGAAACAGGCTTAGCTGGGGGTTCTAGGGGAATATCCCCCCCAGATGTGCCCTGCCAGCTGTGCAATGCAGATGTGCAGGGGGGGCTGCCCTGCCCCTGCCAAAGGAAGTGATGAGATGGAGAGCAGGGAGGGAGGTGGGGGGAGAGGAGTTCCTGGGGTGTGCAGGGCTCGAGAGGAGCCATGCCTGGTTTCAGAGGATGCTGATGTGCCAAACGCACCTGGCACTGCCCAGTGCCCGTGGAGAACGCGACATTTTGGCAGCAGACTCTTGATGAAATGCGGTGTCGAGGGGATGTTCCCTTGCTCTTCCTCCCCCAGGAAGCCCTCCCGAGGCACCGGGATCGGGACAGCACTCACAGCCTGTGCTGGATGCTCGGGAAAGACCAGGCAGTGAGAGCCAGCACTGACGAAGCAGAGGCTGCAGGGGAGAAACCCAAGTGCTCCTCTGCAAGCTCCCACCACCATTTCGGTCTCGGGTCGGGATGTTTTGGGACTCTCAAGAGCAGAAAGGCAGCCCCGAGCCCCCCGGCGGAGGTAGGTGGCAGCAAAGCCTATTTCTTGCGCAACCGGGATGCGACAGCCCCGTCCCTGCTCAGACCCATCCAGCCACCCCGGCCACACCGAGCACGTATTTACAGACTCGCCTTTACCCGCGCTCCGAGTTTCCACAGGTTTCCCTCCTTAAGCACAATCCAGAGCTCAGGACTGAGCTGAATTTCTCCCTGGCTGGGCTCAACCAAGTGTAGCTAAAACACCTCCGTGCCTGCCTCTCCTCCCTCCCTGCATCCCTGGACCGGCGCATCTCTGGGTACCCCCACGGCAGCCAAGCTGCCACCTTGAGCTCAGGTTTGGGGGAGACTCTGCTGGTCCTTTCAGAGAGCACACGGCATTTTGCTACAGACAAACCTGCCCTGCTCATCCTACCCCTCTCCAAACCCCCATCTCAGCCCTTCTCTGTATTTTCTAGTGCCTGCTGTGGCTCAGCACGTCACTAACAAACTAAGCAATGCTTTAGGGAACACTCTACCCAAAAATCCTCCCGGGGCAGCCCCATGGGACCCCTATCCCCACCGATCCCACACTGAAGGGGATAATGAGCAGGTCGGTGCCTGCTGAGAGCTGGGAATAAGAGTCCTCACCAGTCCCTGTCCCAGAGGGTTTATCTCAGCTGCCCCTGATAAATGGATAATGAATAATTCACTGTTGGCTTTGGCTTTATGAAGTATTCATTGCACTCGAGCTTCCCAGGGTAATTAACCATCCTGTGAGCCTGTGTAACACAGCCCAGCCACAATCCATCTTCAACCCTTCATTAGCAGGTCCCCACACCACGGCAATGAATTAGAGTAGAACAAATGCACAAAGAAAACTTTCCCCTCCCTGGGACTCCCCAGACCCCAGGAGATTTGGCCACTGCATTCCTGGGGATTTACTTCCAAGGTGGGAATACACAGGTGGGTGCCAGGATGGGACTGGCACAGGGCAGCACCACAGTGCTGGGGACAAGCCACATTCCCCAAAACAACGAGGGATTTTTGGCAGCTGGCTCAAGAAACCAATTCCTCCAGCATGCTGGGCAGCCCCACCTGACCCACCATGGCCTGAGCATTGGGCAGCCTCAAGGCACTCACACTGCCAAAAATCAAGCCATGTGGGGCATCTCCAGCAGAGACCTCCCCTTGCAAGCCATGGCTTCCCCCTCTTCTTGCACAAATAATTCAGGGTTTTGCCCCTTCTCCCCACCCAGCAGCAACACCCCACCAGGCAATCAGCCACTCCAGCTTCCTGGCTCATCCAGGCACAGCCCCAGCACGGCTCTGGACCATCCCATCCCACATCAACCACAGCACAACCAGAGCTGCTGTGGAGCTGAGCCAGGCAGGGAGCCCTGCCCCGCTATGGGCAATCCCAGAGAGGCACAAGCCACCGATGCAGCCACCAGGTCCAGTCTGAGCCCCGGAGAGCTCAGCACAAGGTGACACGGCCGGTGACAAGCGCAGGCAGGAGCGGGACCTGTCGCTTTGATGGATGTGCAAAAATTTCCTGCAGCCTCCGGTGCTGAGTCAGCCCTTCTGCCTTCAATAATTTACAGCAATAAACAGAGCAATCAGAGCAGGCGCGTGTGGGACGCAGCAAACCCGACGGGATGAGGGATGGCTCTGCCCGCAGCTCTGGGCACAGCGCGGGGTCTCAGAGCGCTCCCAGCCCAGCCCTGACCGTCTGCAGGGCCAGCCCCAGGGCAGCGGAGAGGCAAGTGCCCACCCCCAGCACCGGGGCTCCTGCACAGATCCTACCTGGTGTCTGCCACAGCCTAAAGAGGCATCTCAGGACCCCCTCGGTCTCTGCACAACTCACCCAACCTCTCTGGCTCGCCCAGCCCTTTACCCAAGGCAGAGCCCTGGGCGTGCCCTCCCTGCTGCTAGTTACCCCCTCATTTCAGCTGGGGCTCAGCCCCTCCCTCCCCTGTGCCCCCCAGCTGGGTGTCCTTCCCTGGCCTCTTCTATCCTCACCTTCTGGCAGCTTCATACAAGCTTTTCCTTGTATTTTTGGAGGCAAATGTGGCTGCCAGGCTTGTCATCTCTGCTACCACTTATTGCTGCTAAAGATGTATACTCCCAGGATCAGTCCTTGCCCTTTCCTGTCTCTCCCAGTGCATCCCCAGTGCTCCTGTGAGCCATTTCATTCCTCCTCGCCTCGTTGGTTGTCTAATTGAATTGCTCCTGTAATCCCACCAGCTTTGCCTTGCTAAGCCTGGGCTGGAATCCCCATTGCCCATGTGCTGCTCTCTTTGGGGTTGTCATCCCCACGATCCCAAAGCTGGATTCTCACCTCTGTCATCAGCCCAGGATGGTGTGGACAGTGAGATGTGACATCCCAAACAAGGGGACAAGGCACATGCTGGTGGCCCCTCCAAAGGGGCTGAGCTAAGGACCAATGCCAGTGATGGTGACAGAAATGGATATCTCCAAGCTGGAGAACTGACGGGGTTTTATCTGGAAGTACTGGAGCAGCTCAAGGGATGGCATCCTCCACAACAGGAGGAACTGCAGATGCAGCTCAGCCCCTCCCCATCCCCGCAGGAGACGGGCTGTCCCCAGGGAGCCACTTCCACAGCAGCAAATATCACCCTAACAGGGACAGCACGTGGGCTAAATCCAGAGCCGTGTATCCCGGCCCCAGGCTCGGCCATAATTCACCTCCCGAGTCCAGGGACACATGTCCTGTCTCACTATAAACCATGTTAAGGAATAAATTCAATAAAACTACTATATGGCAAAGGAAAAGCAGAGCTGCTTGAGGGGGTTCTGCTCAGGCAGCACAGCATTGGGCGAGAGGGCCAGGCTGCCCATCCCTCTGGGATGTGGGATGGAACGAGATGTGGGGCTGGACCAGAGGCAGGACAAGGGCCAGGGGGCTCCTGCAGCCCCTTGGACACCCAGCTCCTGTAGCTGAGTGGGGCTGGGGGCAGCAGGGGTCCCAGCTGAGAGTTGCCAGGTGTACTGTGCCATGGCCATGTGTCCTGCTGGTGCCACAGATCTGGGAGCTGTGCAGGGCACGATCTGCAGACATTGGTATTTGCTCCAATGCAGCACCTGCCCAGCAGGGCTGGGCCTCACCATTTTCATTAGATGGTACCAACACTTGGCTCCAGCATTGGCATTGTCAGCTTTAATTATTTTCAAGACGTCTGGAGGGCCATGGGGGTGAATCAATATAAATAACATGTTCATAATCTCCACATCATGTTCCCAACAGCATTATGGCTTTAACTGGAATCTCAGAAAGGAGGAGCTTGGGTCAGTTGGTCCCCTCCCTCTTCCTTTCATTTATTAATCTTCACTCACTGTCCTCACCCCCACATCTCACCATGGAGGATGCTGTGGGGTGAAACAGGGAGAAGAGCTCAAGCAGGGATAGCTCTGTGTTTTTCAGCCTCCAAAAGCAGACAGTGCCAGTCCCTTGAGGTGGGCACAGGATGGGACCAAGGGATGGCCACTGGCACATGGCCAGAGCAGGACCAAGGGGCAGCCACTGGCACATGACCAGAGCAGGACAGTGATGCTCTTTCCTTCACAGGCAGCCTTCTTCTCCTCCTCTTCCTCCTCCTCCGCTGCCTCCCGCCTGCGGTGCAGATGGCCCAGCATATGGGCAGCCTCCCCTCGTGCTTGCACCTTGTAAGCAAATACTGTCAGGTTTAAAGAGGAAAAGCTTAATTAAGCAGTTGTGTATGTACAATTATGTCCTTAATTATCTCCACGTTTCATTTCTTTGTTGTTCCGTGTTTCCAAGAAGTTTGGTAACAATCAGAGGTGACCATGCCCTGAAGCAGGAGCTTTTCTTCCTTGTTTTCTCTTTCTCTCTCCTCCAGTCTCATTTTAGGGACTTTTTCTGGATGAAGGGAGCTGCAGAGCAAGCCCAAGCTGGGCTGAACCCCACGCATTCCCCTGCCTGGAGAACTGGGCTGGGATTCACTGTCCTCAGCTCCCATGTTGGTTCCCAAAGCAGAGCAGGTTTCCCGAAGTGCTGCACATACAAAGTGCAAATCTAGCTGCTAAAAAGCTGGTTTAGCCCAGTTTCCTTATTTCACATGTTTGTGCTACAGCAACCCCAATGTCCCAGCGCTGCCCCAACCCAGCTGGGAAGCACCAACCCTGGCTCCAACACCCTCAGGAACAAACAGGCCCCGTGAAAGCATCATTGGGGTGATGCTTAATCGCTCCCACACCCAGGGACTGGCACCCAGGGGACCCCCTGCCTAATTAATTCCTCTAATTACTCCATTCCACCCCATCTCCCAGCTTGGGCCACCTCTCCATCCTGCAGCGAGCCTGACACATCCCCAGGGACACCCCAGCTCACTCCCAGGCAGGGTTTGGAGCCACCCAGAGAGAAAAGGGACAAAGGGTGGCAAAAGCAACTGGCTAATTTGTGGTGGTGCTTTTATTTTATGTGAGCAGCACTAAACAGTCATAAACATCCTGAGCTGGATATTGGAGCTGGGGGTGTTTTATTGTTTGCAAGTCCTTGAAATTTTGCCATGAAGCTTTTATTAAAAATAACCCCAAACTCTTGCTTCTCTAATTGAGTGTATTTCAAAAACCACATGCCTGCTTTTATACACAGGTATGTTTATATCACCACCAGTTAATTTTTATTTACCTTGTAGTGAAACTCATCTTCCTCCTTAATTCCCGAGTCTGTATTTGCTTTGAAATCAGAATTGGACCTAACAATCAGCCATATATTTAAGGTGCCATTAAATCCTCAGCTCTGCTTTCACAGCTTCCAAACCAGACGGCCCAAAGCACAGCAGTGACCCCAGTTTTTCCCACCATCCTGACAGGGAAAATGAATCTTCATTCAGCTGAGAGATGTCAAGTGCTGGGAATGAGCCCAGGGAGAGCAGCAGAAATGATGTGGGGCAGCAAAGTGAGATGGGGTGAGAGGGCTGGAGGAAATTAGAGGGAAACAGGATCCTGGTTTTCAAAGGTGTCAGAGAGCCAGGGAGAGGAGAGGTACAATCCGTCCCTGGGTACACAGAAAGGGATAACAGGGTCAGAGATGGAGAGGTTTGGGCCAGGTGGGAGGAGAAGCTCTGCAGAGAGTTGAACAGCAGAGAGGGAACAGACAGGAAGCTTGGAGTCTTTGGGAGGAGGCAAAACTCTACTTCAGCTCATCTCTCCAACCCCCTGCTCTGTCCCATTCCCAAAATGGGGTTCTGTTCAAGTCAAGACCTGCAAACAGGGTTGGGGAGTTCCTCACCAGACTGGGGAAGCAGGAAGAACTGGGGACTGCCTGGTTTTCCCTATTTCTGAGTTTCCTTGAAAATCTGCCTGTTTGGAGGGGCAGCAGGGAGTCCCCTTTTCCTCTGCTCCAGTGCACAGTGTCAGGTCAGCCTGTCTGGCCAGAGCACCGTGGTGTGTCTGTCTGTCTATCTGTCTGTGCCTGTGCTGGCCTTGGGGCAAACAAAAATGTCTCCAAGCAGGACTGAGGGCAGCTCCACTCCCAATTCCCTTCTCTGCTCCCCATCTCTGCCCCACAGGGAGCACCCACAGCACGGGAGGCCCCGAGCCAGGAGACCCTGTGAGCAGAGCCTTGATGTTGGTGCAGGAAAGATGAGAAGTGGATCAGAGCCAGTAATTAAACATCCAGGGAGGGCTGTGATGCCAGAGAAGCCTTTCATCCAGCAGCCAAAGCACAGCTTCCCAAGGGATGCGGGGAAGGCACCGGTGCTTGGAGCTTTCACTGATGTCTCACCACAGCCTGGCTCTGGTTATGCAGTGAAGGGTCTGGCAGCACTGGGACCAACACAGCCAAGCACCCGCTGCTTCCACCCAGCCCCAGCATCCCCACTGAGGGCGGCTTGGCACGCGGGAGATGCTCGTGGCTGGAGCACAGCGGGGAGAAATCACCTGCACCCCAAACCCACATCCCCAGGGATGCCAAGGAGCTGGATTCCAGGAGCCCAGGGCTCGCCTGGCCCTGCTGGCTCTCCATCACTCCCACCTGCCGTGCTGTCCAGCCGCTCATGCTGCAGGAATTACACTGGGCAGAGCCGACAGCCCAAAGCAAACACAGTATTTTAAAGTCCTTCCCAGCATAACCATCTCCAGCGCTATTAATAACACTTGTAAGGAGTTGTTCTTGAATAGATATGATTTTTATCTTGACAGCGTCTCCTTAAATCATTTTTATCCCCACAAAGTTTGCGAGAAGCAGATTTTCTGAGCGCCATTTATCTTGCCAAATATCCCCCACCCCTGTTTATTGCTCACTCCCTCTTCAGGCTGTTCCCCACCCTCTGCCTCAGCTGCCTCCCAGCTCTGATGCCTCTGTCCCCTCCCTCCCTCCACCCCACGGTTCCCCTTCGATGCGTGTTTTATTGGTGGCAGCAAAATGAAATCAAATGCTCAAATCTCTGTGGCTGAGAAGCTGTCGGGAGGTGGGCAGGGGTGTGCATTCGCTGCCAAACATCCTTCTGTCTTTCCTCCTCTCATGTCTACAGTAAAAACTCAAGTTAATAAAAATGCAGAGAACTCCCCTGAATTACCAGTTCTTCTATGCAGAAAAGTGGCCACAGTCCCCTCGTTGTGTCTGATGGACAAAGGCACAGAAAAACCTCGAGGCAGGGAAGGCAGTGGGGGATATTCCAGCTGTCACATCCATCACTTGCGTGGAAATAAAGACTTTTTAACAGAACTGTGGAGAAAGGAGCAGATTCACTGATACAGCTTAGAAAACACTAATTCTGCTTTCAGACGGCTCAAGCTGCTCCCTCGGTGGGGCTGAATCAGCCCAGAGGGGCTGAACTCACCCCCAGGCACAGGCAGCCCAAAGGTGGGTGACGGTGCCCACTGAAGCAGGACTTGGGCTGCAGGAGATGCAGGGACAGCACCAGGACCCTCGTGAGTTTAAATGCCTGAGGGAAGAGCATCCCCATGGCCTTGAGGGTCCTCGACACCCCGTTCCTCTGCCCGCCAGCCTGGCATCACACGCTGAGATGGGGAGAGGCAGAGCAGGAGGTGGAGCAGCCGCGGGCGAAAGCGACGGGTTGCAGCACATAATTGAATTGGAGTGAGAGGGGAGGAGGGAGGAAGGAGCAGATGAGAGCCGGGAGTAATAAAATATTCCAAAACTAGATTAAGAAATTACAAGCAGGGCGGGCGGAGCTGCGGCTGGGCAGGCAGTCCTGCTGCAGCTGGGACCAGAGCTCGCTGCTCCCGCGGGACGAGCTGTTTTTATGGGATGCGGCAGTTTGCCATCCCGCTGTGACAATGAACCTGGGCATGATTAGAGCCAAGCACTCCCGCTCCCCTTGTTTCTGAAGGCTTCAAAGGCCCTTTTAAAGGAACACCTGTTACCAGGTCCTGGTTAATGACTCATTTGGGGAATTCTGGAGGCTCTTCTATGCTTAATAGGTTTTGCATGAGCAAAGGAGGATAACCCGAGCACCTGGAAGCAGTGGGGCTTGTTGGTTCCCATGAGGATTTGCTTCCTGAAGTGAAGCCCCTCGCCCCAGCCATGCTCTGGCCCAAGGGAGAGGGACCGTGTTACACTGCAGGGCTGGAGCTGGAGCCCCAGGAAGCTGTTCCCAGCCTGCAGCAGTGGAGGATTTGGCAGCACTGCTGATGGGCTTGGTAAGGCTGGAAACTTCCAGATGTGACACAGCCCGGCCTCCAGCCCAAGCAGCAGACTGGCTGGCAGTGGCTGACCTTTGCAGCTCAGCTGGAGGGAGAAAAATGAGACTCGTTATCTCCTTCCTAACACAGATTTTTTGTGAAAGACAGAAGTCCCCTGAGTGTTCACATTGCCAGGCACAGGAGACCTGCCGTTCCCTTCACTGGTGCTGGGAGAATTTGGGGTGATGCAGCTGTGGGGTGCAGGCTCCATCTCATCCTACTCCTCCTGCCAAAAATCCATCCCTGGGGATGCCACCGTGAGCCAGAGGTTTTGCTGCGTGGCCAACCTGCAAGTGTCACATGTGGGAGAGCTCCAGTGGCCATGACTGTGCCAGGGGCATCTGTACTGGTGGACTTGGCACAGCTCTGTAGGATGGTGCCTTGGAACCCCTCATAACAAGCCAGCCATGCTGAGATCCCTGCAGAGCTGTTCCAGCCATGCCAGGAGCTGGCACAAGCCACTGTTCTGAAGCCACATCCTTTAGGAAGAACCATACTCCTCGGGAGGTGGGACTCAGTGAGCAGAGGGAACTCACCTCCCTGGACCATGGGTCTGGAGGAGCAGAGGGATAAGCAGGGCTCTGCACAAGGAATGGGAATGGCTAATGCTGCAGGAAGTTCTTCCTTCCCAAGGTGTGGGCAGGAGGCACCTCCCGGCTGTCAGCGGCGCTCCAGTGCCTGGCAGTGGGTAATTAAACCTTTTATTCAGTGCCTGGAGGCGCAGAGGCATCAAGGGCTCTTATCAAAGCAGGAACCCAGCGGGCTGGCTCTGTGCGCGGAGGGGGAGGGAGAGGTGCCAAAGCTGCCTGTGCCACTGTAAAGAAAGTTTGGGGTTCTTTCTCCTCTCCTAACTCTTTAAATCCACCTTGTGAACAGCTAATCCACGTTTACACGTGTCTCCACAGCGCTCAGCTGGGCAGGGGCCAACCCCTCCTGCTGCAGTCAGCCCTGGCAGCTCCATCCCCACTGGGGCCCTCGCCCTCCACTCTGCCCTGGCTCAGGGTCCAGGGGCAAATGCACTACGGATCTACATGACAGAGTGAATTTCTCCCCCTCATCCCACACACCACCCTGTACAGGATGGTGATCCAGGGGTTCCTCTACCTGGCTCTGCCGTGGCATCTGGGACCCCACCTGCACCATGAAAGACAACAGCAGCCCCTCACGATGGGCAGGAGGGTCTCTGCCTATGGATGGGGGGACAAACAGGACCCCAAAAGTGCAGGCAGACGTCCTGGCTGCAGCCCTGTAACACACACACAGTGCTGAGGTCACAGTACAGGGAGGGGGCAGGTGCCAACTCTGCTGCAGCCCCCCAGGCACAGCTGCCCCCAGCCCAGGACGGGGGGAACCCTCACCCTCCCCACCAGGTCACCTGCCAGGCCAGCCCTCAGCACCCCTTGTCTTTTGGGAGCAGGAGCAGCATGGAGGGGACGTGACAGAACTCCAAGGCAGAGTGAATTTTCCAGCTCTCAGATACAAGGAAGAATCATAACGTCGTTTATCATCTTTAAAGATACGCAGAGTTGGCGAGAGAATGAATTCTTCTTCATAACCCAGTTCCCAGGATATTTTTACTGTGCATCATAAATTATAATACCTTTTTATTTTTGCTTTATGGCCTGTCCCCCGCCAATTCTGGTGATCTACACCCTCATCCCCCCCAGTGTTTTAAGAACAATCCCTGCTTGTCTCTCTCCTCCTCCCATCAGCTCCCCACTCTCTCATCTTCCACCACCATCTCTTTCACTTGTCCACCCTCATGGACCAGGCTGGGGCTGGGGAGCTGTGGGCATTGCCAGCTTGTCCAGGAGTGGACGGTGACACCTCCAGGCTGCTGCAGAGCCTCGAGCAGGGGAATCTGTGGCCACAGCTCCAACTCACTGCCCTGGCAGCAGCAGCACAGACCCCACAGCAGGAGAGAAATCACTGCCAGGTCCTGGCAGGGCTGCACCAGCCTGGCAGCTCCCTCAGACCTCCTCAGGTGGCTGATACAGCCCTGACCACCCTCCTGCCCCAACATACCAGGCTTTGCAGCCCAGCTACAGGTGTTTCCAAGATTGGAATGGTTCTGAGCTTAGCCTGGCCCTGCCTAGATGGAGCCCAGTCTGTGCCTGGTGGTCAAGTCCTGTTTGGTTTCTGCACCAGAACCACCCAGGAGAGGCAGTGATATGGGCAGGGGGCACTTCAGCAACCTTTGCACCTGAAGTTCAAAAGGGAACAGCCCAATGCAGGTGAGTTTGTGTAGAACAACTCACCAGCATCCTACAACCCCAGTGCTGGCCAGGACCCTCCTGGCTGGAAGGCTCAGGGGGCATTTCCCAGCTCCTTTGTTTGCAAAGCCCCCTCCCTTTAAGGCAAGATCTGTTTGCAAACAGCCCTGGGTGGGGAACCCCCAGTGGGAGAGGGGGTACAGCGGACCAGGGTTCTTTGGTGGCCTCAGCAGCCCTTCTGCAGTCACAGCCCAGCCCCGTGGTGGGAATTCAGTCCTAAAGCAGGAGCCAGGGAGGAGAGGTGAGTGTTTATCCCTGAGAAATATGGAGATTTGCCGCGATGAGGCTGACTAAGAACATTACATTTGCCACGCTAAGCTGGAGAGCCTCAGGGCTTTATTCGGGGCTCAGGCGCTCGCTCGCGTCAGGGAGAGGCTTTCAGCATGTCGGGATTTACAGGCAACCAGAGGAAAACAGCCGTCCCCTGGGAAGAGCCAGCAAGGCTGACGGCGCAGGCAGGACTGTATTTCCCCGTGCTAGGAGGTGTTTCAGGGAAGCGACTGCTTTCCCGAGGCTAAAATGGGATTTCTAGGACTAACACAAAACCTCAGTCACAGGCATTCCTACTGTCCATCCTTTGGCATAGCACTTTGCAGCCTGGGCTCAGCACCTGGCTGTGGGACTTTTCTCTCGCACAGACCCATGTGGATGCACCTAAAACCAGCACAAGGTGGGCAAGGAGGAACAGGAGCTGCTGGATGTTTGGTTACAGGCAGCAGGCAATAGGATTGGGGCTGCACTTGGCTCCCGTCCCTCCCTACCACATCTGGGAAAAAATGAGAGTACGGGAGCAGGTTAACAGCCAGGAAAATGATTGCTAACAACACGACCAGGGGCTTGTTCCTTCCCGTTTTATTGGAGCCTGAGTGATTACTTGCAGGTACTTAAAAGGCAGGACTGTGTGTTATTGCCGGGGCTGCTCGGGAGGGACGGGAGGAGGCTAATTAATGAGCGGCTCTTTCTGCTGCCGGGAGCGCTCCCAGGGGCCGCGCTGGGAGCCGGAGTTCGAGGGAGAATGTCGGGGCAGCAGCACCAGGGCGTGGATGGAGGAGGCTGGGAATGAACCTTCTGCTCCGACAGCAACGCGGGGACTGAAGTGTCTGGGACAGGGAAGGGACAGGGACCAGCTGCGGGACATCTCAGGATTCATTGCCACCCTAGCCCTGGGAAAAGGAGGATGGAAGAGGCTTGTTGGTGTCTGCCAGGGGGGTCGGTGGAGAGGATGTGTCACCTCAGCCTCGTTCAACCCTGATGCATCAGCGTCGGTGTGCACTGCCTGGCCTGGGGGTCCCAGGCTGAGATGGGATGTGTAGGTGGGGGCCAGAAAACAGCTCTGTGCATAGAATAAGGCCTGTGGTGACCGAGGGTATGGGGACACACAGGCTGCAGGGTGGTTGCAAGCCCTGCAAGAAGAGCAGGCTGGGCAAGGGGCGGGTGGGAACAGGGCAGCAGTGACAAATGAGTTTAATTCCTGGGCAGACACCGATGGGAGGGTGTGATTAATGGGACAAGCACATCCTCGTGGCCTCAGGAGCTCAGGGAGCTGTTCTGGCAGAGGATGGAGCAGCACAGACTGGAGGATGGAGGCGGCAGGTTGGGAGCTGAGCAGAGACTAGACAGGAGGTGACAACCATGCAGAGAGTCCAACTCCCTCCTGCCCACACTGTCCCTCTGACCATCTCCTAGGTCTGGGTCCTTCCTAGAGGTTCATGGGCAGGATTAAAACCCTTCCATCATATCTCCTGTCTTCTTCTCTCCCTCTTATCCCATCAAACACAGACGCTGGCACAGCAGGTGCTCCAGGGACCTGTCACCCTGTCACCTTCACTCCTGCATGCGGCTCCTTACCTGGGCTGATGTGCCAGCACTCACTGGCCTCTGACCCCATCCTGCTTCACCTCTGCTTGCAAGACCAGTGCAGAACTGGCTGAACTGGGAGCAGGACTCCTGTCCTGAAGTATCCATGCTGAACAATCTGCACTTCCCAGAGGCAGAGTGATGCCATTAGCAGTGGCCTGGCTGGAGGACCACAAGCAGCCTGTCTGGGTATCTCGGCTCATCCCTCATCCCCATCCCTGTCTGGAGCTGCCGGTGTCCCCCTGCTCCCCCCAAGTATTATTTGCTCCCAGCCCTGGTTCAGATCCAGCTGGCACCTCTGACTGATCGTGGAGCTGGCCCTGGGCTGCTGGGCATGTGCCAGGAGCAGCCCCTGGTGCATTGGGCACAGCAGCTGGTAGTGCTGATTAAAAACAGAGAAACCCAGCAATTATCAGGCTGTGACAGCCTGTGCTGCTGCTGGGGTCAGGACAGGGGGGCTGGCCAGCCCAGAGGGAGGATGGGTTCCCAGTTCCTCCCTGGATCCCAGAGCAGGACAGGGATATGCCAGAAAACACGTGTGCAGCTCCCATACCCATTGTGCCCACAGTGTGCACATTCCAAAGGCAACAGGCTCCATAAGATGATGTCTGCCAGTGGCTGTACCTGTGTGGAAATCCACAGGGATCTGGCACCACAGGGGCTGTGTGGGGCTGCTCCCAAGGATCCATTTGTGCCATGCCCTGCGAACACACTAAGCACACGCATGTCACTGTGTGTACACTCAGCTCACAGCTCCTCCACCCCTGCATTTATGTCCCTGTCCCTCAGGACACATCTGGACACGTGTGTTACTGCCAACAGCCCTTGGGAAAGCCACAGACACACCTGCAGCCCCTGCTGTCCCCCTGGGAAGCACAGGGACACATCCACAGCCCCCTGGTGCCACCAGCTCCTGGCAGCCCCATGTCCCTGCAGAGCTCCAAGCAGCCTCCCCCAGCCAGCCTGGCCTGCTCATTAATATCCATGGCTTGAATTATTTATTACAAACAGATGTTAGAGTTTAAAGAGTGTTAAGAGGATATCCTTGGCTAATCAATTTATTTTTAACTAGTTTATGTATTTATTACCACCAGAATTTGGACTTCAGCTGCCATTTGAAATTATCCCTCATCCATCACTGCACTGCACGTGTCCCTGTGGACCATGAGCGAGCCACAAATCTGCTGTCTGCTGGCCAGGGGGTGGGCTTGCTTATTCTCTCTTTTCCAAACACTACACTGAGCAGGAATGCTCTGTGAACTCCCCAAAAATAAACTCTGTGCTGTAGGCTCCAGCCATGACTAGGGGCTCCCAGTCCCAAACTGGGCTGTCACAGCCTCTGCTGCACCCTCAGCCTGTGCTGGGACACCTTTGGGAAACACAGACCACAAAGCATGAGGGGAAAAAGGCAGCTGGTGTGACCACACACCCACATCCCACTGGCATAGAGCCACCCCAAAGGCTCTGCTACTCACTGCCACAGCCATCCCAAATCCCCAGGGAATCCAAGGGATCCCCAAGCCAACTCATCACCCTCTGAGAAGCACCAAAGTCTTAAAGAACCTGTCAGCCATGAGAGGCCTGAACAACATTTCAGCTTGTCACCATTTCCAAGAGATACTGGGGAAAAAACAAGAAGGGGAGATGCTGTAGGAGGAGAAAGATAAATGATGCTGGGAGGGAGGAGGGGGAAGGAGAGAGACTGGAGACAAAAAAGCAAGGAGGGGGTGAAGCTGTGCTTGGAGCACAGCAACTAAAGCCACCCCGAGCTCACCCAATTAAACCAACTGGAGAGAGGAGGAATCCCAAAGGATAATTTCCTGGCAAATTGCTCGTTTGTCTCCCAGTCTCTGACGCTGGAATGCTTCGTGTCAGTCAGGCCATGTAGCTAAACCCTGGGGAGAAGAGAGAGATGTTGGTGATTTAACAGGCAAAAGGCATCACTTCCTAGAAACCTCCTCAAAAGTGCCGTAAATTCGAGTAAGCCTTATCCATACAAAGCAGTGAGAAGGGACAGGAGCAGGAGGGATGGGGATGGATGGAGCACCCTAACCCTTCCTGGCCTCTGGATGGACTTTCTGCCACATCACTCCTGCATCTGCATCCCAAGGGAGAGCCTTCCCTTCCAGGAAGCAGCACGATGGTGTCTCCAGGCCCAGAAAACAGCATGTGCTGCTGGCCACCCCTCTGCACGGAGCTCCTCAGTCATCCCCCAGCCCTCACACACAGCCCTGGCTGCTCCTCCGGGCTGTCAATAAAGCCAGAGGCAAACACAGACCGGGAGATTTTCCCTGCTCAGTGCCCAGGGCTGTGAGGGCGTTCAAACCCCGGAGCTGTGGGGATCACAGTGTGCAGTAACACCCAGCTGGACACAGCTGAGCAGCAAAGAGTTCTGGCTCAGAGAGTGCCCAGGGAGTCGGAGGAGATGCAGAACTGCAGAGTGTGCACAGCAAAGCTCAAATCATGGAGCAAAGGGAAGAGACAGAGCTTGGAGAAGCAGCTTCAGCTCCAAGAAAACCAAAACCACCCATGAAACAGCAAGACCTGCAAAGTGATGACTTCACTGCTGAGGAACTCTTGGACACCCAGGGGATGGGTGGGAGATGGGTTAACCCCTGGACACCTATGAGATGGGTGGGAGCTGGGTGAGACCCGAGCCTCAGTGCACACAGGTTTCCCCCAGCAGCTCACCCACGGGTGGTCAGCAGTGGAGGGACCACCGTGTGGCCCCCAGTTCACTCCCCAGCTCTCTTCCTCCCTCCCCACAGTGGATCAGCAGGCTCCAGCTGCTTTGCCAGCAGAGTCCTGGGCAGTCAATCAAAGCATCAGCTTGGAAGTGTTAAAGGGCCGTGTCTGTCTTCATTACAGTCCCAGCACTACACCTTGTCACCGCCCGTGCCCTAATGCCGCAATATTTTGCGCATGATTTCACCAGCCGCTGCCGGAGGCGTCGGGGAGCTGCTGCTCCGGGGCTTTGCTCGCGTTTGCAGCTCAGCCTCTTTTTGTACTGACTTTTCTCTATTGATTCTCCTTTTGCTTTACCGTGTGGTCCCCCCTCCATGGCTGCTTGTGCCTTCATCGAGTCTCAGCCAAAAAGTGCAGGAAGTACCAAACAAGGCAGTTTCGGACCTAGGGTCCTGGAGTGCTGCTGGTGCTGCAGGTGACACACCTGGGCTGAACAGGAGGATCCAGAATTGTTGGCATTCGCCATAATCCCTGGCCCACCGTGGGATTCATCCCCCTGGCTCCTCTGCTCTCCCTCTGGCCCCCAGAATGCCCAGGATACAGCCCAGAGTCCTTCCCATCCTGCTCACTGATCAGAGGGGAGGATAAAGCCCTTTTCAATAGGCAACGCAGCCTGGGTGTCTGCAAAGGGCTCAGGAAATAATAATAAATGTGGGGATGATCCATGGAAACTTGATTAAGCTAGGAGAGATCCCCCAAGAGCCCCACAAACCCAGGACTGCTCTGCCTGACCCTGCCAGAGGCACCCAGAGCACACAGGGGTGCAGCACGGCAGGGATGGACTGCTCAGGGGGCCCCCACAGAAGGGATGGCCCTGTGGGGTATCCAAGGATGCCCATCCAAGGATGTGCTCCCACAGCCTGAAGGCACAATGTTAAAAAACCCTCATCTCTATTCACCTGTCCCCACTGGACTCTCTCTCGACCCCACTCCGGCCCCCGGGGGCAAACCCAAGTGTTGCAGATCAATGGCCTCAGAAAAATGTAATTACACAACAGGGCTCTGCTGTTAATAACTGCGTATTTTCCTTGTCAATGTGCCTTAATTGAAAATGAGTAGGCGACGGTGTGGCAGTGGAGTTGGCTGGCGAGCCTTAACGCTGTATTAATTGTAGTAATTAGCAGTCACTTTAGGTTGGAGTCAGCTATAAATAGGGGGTCCATTAGTTTAGCAGAGAGTGTGATTTAAAATGCAAATAAAATCACAACTATACATATAAATCACTTCTTTCCTCCTGCCCCCCAAATCTACAGTCAGGAAAGGCTGTGATGCTGCTCTGGTGGGTTTGCTCACTTTGGGGAAGTGGTTCTGTTTGCCATCCCAGGAGCAGCTCAGATGGTCTCAGCAGCCCAAGGGCTCCCCAGCACAGGGGATTGTCCCCAGGAGTGACTCTGCTGGTGCTCCCACAGCTGAGGACCCTGCCAGGCTGCCAGGTGATGGGTAGCACCTGACCCAGCACCCCACACTCACCATCCCACACTAGGGCAGTCAGAAGGTGCTGGATAAATCCCAAGAGCCACGTGGTGAAGAGCAGACCACAAAGCCGGGACCTTTTTGGAGGAAAACAACAACAACAAAACCCAACCAAACAAACCCCACCAGCTGTAAAGACACAGGGAAAGGGAACACAAGCTCCAGCCATGGCTCCATGCCAGGGTGGGGATCCCATGGCCCCAGGCACGCTCCGGAGCTCACAGCCCCTTCATGACACGCTCCATTTACTTCATTATTACCAAAGGAAGGACAAGTGAGAAAGGAAGAAGGAATAATCCCTTATTAATGCAGAATCACTAAATTACAGCCTGTACAACCAGGGACAAAGTAACGCCCTAAAATAAAACCTGGTTCCAAAAATCCCCAAAGCAGAGCTATTAAAAATTTAAAAACAAACACAAAAAATGCCTTTTCACTGCTGGCCAGTTCTTAATTTAACAGAAACCATCCAACTCCCCTGCTGGCACAGCAATTGCTGAGCAGGAAACAATGATCTTGGGGAGGAGAAAACAGAAAAGCAAGTGACACCCTCTAAGTGCCTGGGGTGATGCCACTCACCTCTGGCTTAAGGGAGACCAGGAGCAAAGCCCTGGAGCTGGTGGAGCTGGACTGACAGCCCTGGAGCCAGAGTCTCTTATCAGGGTTCTTGCTAAGTCTAGAGAAAAAACCATGCAGGGTATTGCCCGTGGTTTGCTCACACAGGCAGAGCAGGGATTTGCCTTCCAGTGCTTCCCTCTGCTTCAGCCCTGTCCACAGCTTCCTTGGAGCATCCGCAGCAAATGCCAGAGTGAAGCTGAATATTTGTATATCCATCAGTGGCTTTGCCCCTGGCAGGCAGCTGGAATTATCATATGGTGAAGAGGTGGGAGGAGACAATCAATAAAGAGGGTTTTCTTCACAAAATTCTTCTCCAGACTTCGAAGAGGAACACAAGGTTCATCAGAGGCAGGAACGTTCAAAGCAGGCAACAGGTCTGCTGCTTCACAGGGCCTTCTCTGCAGGAATTCAAGGAGAACCTGGGATTTACATGGCTAAAAAACCTTCAGGTGTGAGACCTGGCATTTACACAGCTAAAACCCCCCTCAGGTACGAGTCCTTTGAGGGATGTGGCTTCCCTCAACCCTGCTGCAAACGTGCCCTCTCCAAGGGAGCGATGGCTCCAGGAACGCAGCGACCTGTGCTTTGAGAGCTGCCTCTCAACACCTTGCTTATCATAAGAGGGACGGGGGGAAAAAAAGATGAAATAACATGAAAATAAATAGAGAAACAACTTTGGCATGGAAGGCAAAGCAGGTCTGATCTTTTGCTTGACTTGCTCTGAAAATTGCTTCTCCACTGCCCGTTTATGCACATTAATTGAACGTCTGGCCCGGCTGCGTGTCTGTTTAAGCCCTCAATCAATCCCCTCTTGGATGACTGCGAGATCAATAGGGTGGTAATTTAATAAAGGACATTTTCAGTTGGCTTTTAAAAGCCACTGACAGGATTTAATTCTTTCCTATTTTTTAAGAAGGGGCAGTGGGAGAGGAGAGCTGGGGTGAAACAGAAACCCAGGTCCCCCCCTCCAGCAGCCTCCCTCCAGTCGAGGCTGCTGTGAACTTCAGCTATCCTGGTCATTCCTCATCCTTCCCACGACATGGCACAATGCCTTTAAGCAACACAACAGCCCTGGTGTGACTGTGCCCCTTGCCAGAGCTCCCACAGGCTGGCAGCAACTTCTAGGAATCGAGTTTTAGGATCATGCACCTCCCAGGAGCAGCCCCGGGAGCTGGGGAGCACCTGGGAGCCCTGCTCGTCCTCTCCCTCAGCAAGGGCATGACTGCACTCGGACAGCACTGCTGGGACAGGCAAAAGCCACTGCATCTGTCCCCAAATTCCAACCCTGCCCTATGTTGGCATGACAAGGATCAACCCTCCAGCCTCTCCAGAGATCCCAGGGCAAGGCAAGTGTCCAGCCAGCGCTCCAGAGTACTGGGAATGACACATCCATCTCACGTGGCTTTTTCCAGGTGAAGAAGCTGCCAAGTTCAAGGAGGCTGTTGATGCCTGGGCTGGTCTGTCCCTTGCAAGAGGTCTGTCCAAGGGAAGTGGCAGGTCCACACTGGATGTTTCATCGCTAGGCTGAAAAACCAGAGGCAGAACAGCTCCTTTGGATTCATGAGGCGTGTGCACCAGAGCTTTGCCAGGCAGGAATTAACATCCTCCTGCCTCCTCCAGCCCCTTTGCCCTTGTGCTGCTGGGTTCCAGCCCAGAACTGGTCCCAGCTGCCCTTGGATGCGTTTCAGCCTCCTGCTCCAGTTCCTGCTGCTCTCCCTCCCCAGCCCTGCACGGTTCAGTGGGGAGAGCACCAGCCTCCACCTCCAGCCTGGCCATGTTTAATTTCCTCTAATCGCTTTCTTCACAGCCATCCTCTCTAAACCCTTTATCTTCCTCCAGGCTGCAATTCCCTCCCTTTGCTGCTTCTCCATTTCCTCTCTGTGATGCTTTGCCCACAGCCATCTGAGTTCCAGTGGTTTAACCAGCACGGTGCTGGGAGAGGATCACGTCCCCGTCCTTTGCTCAGGACACAGGATTACGTCCCAGTCCTGCCCACACATCCCAGGGCTGCCTTTTCCTGCTGATTCACCCAGAGGCCATACCAGACCCGCTCTGCCCACGCTGAGTCTGTCCAGCACCACTCAATCCTTTTCTCATCAATACGTGATCTTCAGATCATGTCCTCGTTAATGTGATTGACACTTTCCTGTCTTCACACACCTCAGTGCTGCACCCACCTCCTGCCACGGCTGTGCTGGTCTGTGCTCATGGGCAGAGCAGAGCATTCCTGCCACCACAGGATCCCCAGAGCTGTTCCTCGAGAGAGGCTCTGGACAGACACCGGCCAGACACTCTCCCTGTGCTCTGGAGCAGCAGCCACCCATTGAAGGAGAGAAACCGGAGGAGCCCAAATCTATAAATAAAAGACATGAATTAAACATGAGTCTTGCATTTTCAAGGGTCAAATGAATATTCGGTCACTTAGCAATATCATCTACTCCCATGGAAAAGGGAATAACAATAAGTGTTTGTCATCACTTGTTGTTTATCAAGTGGCATTTCGAAGGGCCAAACCTCACTCTGCTGTGAGTGTGGGAGCAGAGTCTGACCCACGCTCAGCTCCACTGAAACACACCAACCCTCTCTGAAAAAGGCAGGTGAAACTGTCCCAGTTTTAAACCCGGGCAGAAATTTTCCCAGAGATGCTCAACAGATTTGCCATACTTTGGCAGAGGCAGGATTGCAGCCCAGTCTCTTGCTTCCCAGGCAGGGATAAGGAGACCCACACAGCTCCAAGGACAACAGGGATCCCCCTTCATTTGGTACCTAATGAACCCTGCGATGGTTCCTGAATTCCAGGTGCTCCTCTGAAACTTTACACTCCCTGATTTTCCTTCAATTGCCCAAACAACCTCATAGCACACTGCGATGCAGGTGGAGCTGGGAAGACCACGGCCATCCTCTTTCCCACTCCCCAAATTCCAATGGCCCACCCTGAAACCAGGCTGCTGGGGTTTCATTTGAATTCTAAAATCAGACACTGCAAAAGGGGGTATTATCAAGAGCAAGGGGCACATCAGGCTTAATCAAGAATAGAGCCTTTGGTCCTGGGAAGCCCTTGCCCAGGCACTGGGAATGCCCCTGATGCCTGAGCTGGCCCAGGTTAGAGCTCCATCAGCCCCTGGGATGCTGTGGCTTAGGAGGCTCTCCAGATCCAGTACCAGCTGTGGGATGCAGCACCTCCTCCCCTGCCAGGGTACCAGCCTGGCCTGGCAGATGCTCTGGGCACAAACCCGCAGGCACATGGAGCTTTTCCAGCCTCAGGCTCCCAAAAAGACCTTCAGAGTGAGGAGCACTGTCAACAAATGTATTTAAATTACAAAAAACCCCTCCAAATTCAAACCTGATGTGCTTTTAAATTGGAAAATAAATTAACCGCACAGGAGACAGAACAGAAAATTATTAAAATCTATGTAGCTTTCCACGTTTTCCTCCCAAAATTAGGAGGCTGAATGCTCAGATGGGGTAAATCTCCTCTAAGTGACATTCATGTTAATGGTCCTGCCCTGATTTACACCACTGGAGGAATTGGCTTCCTCTCTGCCTGGGTCTCTCTGCATATCTGTCCTGTGAGAATAAATAAATAAAACTTGAATAAAAATATTCATCCACCATTTATTCTACTTAATTATTTAAACTTCAGATTCTGGAAATAATAAAGGAGTAATAAAGAAGAGATTTACCATCCACCACAATTGCTGGGAGCATCCCGGGTAATTTCCTCCTTCACTTTTTAATCTCTCTCTTTTGCTTTCTTTTTGCCTCACCAAATTGAATCAATTTATTAAAGTTGTTACAAAACTGCTTTGCTCTGATCTGTTGGTGGTGATGAAGAGGAATGGGCTGCTCTGTCCCCCGTGTCCCCTCCAGGTCCCCCTCATGAAGAAGGATGACCTGGGAGCACTTTGCCACATGCCTGAGTAGTAAGGATTGATTAAACCCAGGTGGGACTGTGGAGGGTGAATGACACCACAGCTATGTCCAGCCAAGAGAGTCCAGCTCCTAAACACAGGCTGCAGAGGGCAAATTCCTACAGAAACCCGGCTGAGCTTCCACAGTCACCTCAGAAAGTTGGGATGGGCTCAGTTCCCGCATCCACCGGGACCCTCCGGCAGCTCCCGCCTCTCCTCCCTCCACCCCCGCTCCCCGACCCATTTTCCTGAGCCTGCATGTGCCGGGTGTCCTCAGAGTGACTCGAGCCATATGCTGCAGATCCAAGCGCCCACAGGTTCTTCCAGCTCCAGAGAAACAGGCAGTGAAGTGTCAGGACTCACATGTCACACGAGCCACTTTGCCATCAGAGAGAGGGCGAAGCTGCCACCTCCTCCTGGCAGTCCCCGGGTCCTGCTCAGTGGGAGCGAGACCAGCTCTCAGGATGCCTTGAGAAGGGGAAAGGAACGTGTTCCTGCCCTTGTCAGCACCTTCCAGCCTCTGTGGGAGAAGCAGTTCAGCCCCTTCCAGCAGTGTGACACCGGGGGCTGCGTGTCCTGGACCAGAAAGGCGATTTGGAGCCCCAGTCTCTGTGCTTGGAGGCATCAGCTGAAGGGAGAAGCAGAAACAGAGGCACATGACAGGGCTTTTCAAAGCCGTAAATTCCACCCAGGATCCCTTTTTGCTGGGAATTAGGAATTAGCACAAGCACCACATCCTGATTTTGGAAACAGTTTCAATGAACACCAGCCAAACACACCATTCAAAAGAGCAGCAAGGCAGTCCCAGGGGACAGGTACCAGCTAAAAAAGTGAACACAAACTACTGAGAAGATCACAGACCCCAGTCCCCAAATCTCCAGCTCCAAAGGATGAACAAATAAGCCACAACCCAGCCAAGGGTGTGTCAGAGATGAAGACCCCCAGTCCCGTACCTTCCCTACCAGCTCACTGCAACATTGCCTTTCCTCATCTCAGAGCCACAGAAATAAATTAAAGATGAAAAAGATGGGAAAATTATTCACCATGGAGATTTGGAGAGCCAGCAATTAATTAATAAAAATAAGTATTGCTAATACTGGGCTTTTATACAGCCCTTTAAATTGCAAATTCCTCTTGAAGCGTGCATTATTAATTAAATCATTTGCATCCACTATGGCACCAATATATAATTATTTATCCTGATAAATAATTTTTGATTTATCCTGACAAATAATTTTGTTATGCTGATAAATAATTGGTGGAGAAACGTAGGGCTGCACCAGACTGGCAATAAGGTCATTCCAGCGACTGGCCCGAGTCTGCTCCCGCACAGCCTTGTCTGTCCCAATCAGCCTCAGCCTCAGTCCCCCCGAAGGGCAGGTGCAGCTGATCTCCAGCTTCTGGGAGCACAAATAACAGTTCTCCATCCCACATCCGTTCACAAAAATGCCGTGTTTTTGGAGGAGCCAAGGCCAGAGGCGATTTGCTGGTTGCACAGCAGTGCCAAGCTCACAGCCAGATGGATGGTTGGGCTCTGTCCTTCCAACTCCCACTAGAGACCCCAGATCCTCATTTATTATACTCAGATCCTGCAAGACTTTAAATGGTCAGAGGAAGGATCTGTCCTGGCTCGCTGCTGAATGACTGGAGAGAATGGGCTGGGGTCTTGTAGGGTCCCTGCTGTCCCTCGGGCTCCTGCCAGACCCTGGACAGACCCCGGTCAAAGACAAGTTATCCACTGCCCGAAAAACCAAGGACAGCCCCTGAGCTGGATGAAGGAAGTAAAACAAAGCAGGAAAGCCCTGCATGGACCACCACCACCCACCCCAGAGTGCTCAGCATCCCAGGTAGCTCAACCCAGGCCCCACATTCCCCGAAGGGGAGGGCCAGGCAGCCCTCCCTGCAGGGACACAGCCTCACATTTTCCTTTGGAAAACGAGTCCTTCCCGGTCCCTCCGCAGAGGGGAATTTATAGCCAGGGAGGAGGAGCCCCATTGTCTTAATGAAACATGAAATGCACTGTGCTTTATCCTTCCTGAATTAGGGGTTTCGCCTCAGAGCCCAGGCTGCCAGGCAGGTGGGTGCATGGGCAGGATTCAATGGATATAAAGCAGGAGGAACCCCCATGTGCCAGCCCAGAGAGGCACGAGGGACACATCGAACCTGCGCTTGTTTTCCCTGCATCTTCCCCAGAATTCCATCTCGGCAGCCTCCCCTCCCATATATCCACCCCTGGGGTGGCTCCATTGCAGGACTGCTGCAGTGAATACCTTCCTGGCAGAGCTGCTCCACTGGCTGGCCTTTTGGTGTGTAGATTACAATTATTTTCAAGCGAGGGGAAGGGAGGGGAAGGCAGCTCTGAATCTCTGGATTCCAGCTCGGAGGGCCTGGCTGAAAAATGACACTGTGCTTCCACAGCTGTTCGTCACCCATTAGACTTGTCTGGTTTCAAGTGGTCCTCACCAGCAGCGATCGATCACCGGGGATTGCTCGGGATGGGAGCCACAATTCCTGCTTGGGAGGCTGATGCAGAGGAGGGCTGTGAGGAAGGCTCCTTGCCTCCACTTCTCCAGAGCGTGGGAAACCTGCAGAAAACAAGACAGACAGAGAAGACAGCACTCAACATCTGCTCCTCCTCTTGTGTCCTACTGCAGCCATCTCCCAGCAGCAACCCTGTGCTTAAACCAACGTGGGTTTGCAAAAAGTCTGTTTGTAGGAACTGCAGGGCCAGCACCCAGAATCACCTGGAAATTAAAATACAGCTCCAGTGGAAGCTGTTTTCCCTCAGCTCCTCACCTGTAACAAACCTCACTACAATCAATTGCTTTTTAACACCCTCCGTCTTGGGAAAAGAAACAAAACCCTAAAAAAAACAAACAAAACCCCAAAAAACAAACAAAACCCAAACCCCAAACAAACCCCAAAAAAACAAACAACCAAAAAGCCAAACAAAGAGAAAACCCAACCAAACAAATCCCAGCCCTGCACAAAACCGATTAATCCTGTCAGAAACAGGGAAGAGCCACCCAACAGAATCACAGAGCGAGAAGTTACAAACCAGCAAGAGGTGACAAGTAATTATAGAACAGGGAAATGCAGAGGGAACTCATTTGGGTGAGCAGCGACTGATTAACGGGTCCAACATTTATTTTCTTTATTTATGGCCTGGCATCGCAGAAAATTGATACGGAACAGCCCATATACAACACGGCTGCTGACACGCTCAGCAAATGAAGAGTCTGGAAGAGATCAAGCTGAATTATACCCGCTGCTACTCAGCCCCCCCTCGCCTCCCCATCCTTTAGAGGAGGGGGTGGGGGTGACACAGCACCGTGTGGCATCTCGGCATCCCCCGGCACGGCAGCACGAGGGGACCGGCCAGGTGACACCCTCGCCCCATCACCTCCTGGACGGCGGCCACGCAGACCCTGCAGCTCCTCGGCTGTCGGCAGCGATGTGTCCCTGTCCGGGTCACGCTGTAAGATCTCCCTGTGCCGAGCTCGGCAGCTGCTCTGCCGAGCCCTCCTCCAAACCATCTCCCCACTGCGCAAGGTGGAGGTTAATTGGGGTGGGATTTAGCCCATGACCCTCCCACCTGAACACCCTGGCACTGACAGAGGCGCTTAAATAGCAAGCGATCCCCCTCCTCCCTCTGCCTTCACCTCATTGAAGAGCATTAAACATTGAAAGGAGTGTTTGAGCCTCCTGCCCTGCGAGGACTGAGCAGCAGCAGCAGCAGCTCCAGAGGGAGAGGAGGAACGTGCTGCAGCCCATCATCCTCAGGGTACCACGGGCTGGAGCATCCCAGCTCACACCCCACTGCGCTCTGCCTCTCGCAGCCCTGGGATCCGAGGAGAACCGCCTCGTTCCCGACATAAAAGCAGGACCATGAAAGGCTCCCGATCGCTCAATCAGCCGGTTAAAGGCTGTGCCCACAGGCAGCTCTTCCCAGGGATGAAAGGCGGCGGCGGCTTTGATGGAACACTCACTGTCTGCAAACAAAAGTGACTGAAAGGAGACGGCACCTTCCAGAGGGCCCTCCTGGGGCACCCCCAGGCAATGGGGAGGGGAGAGGGTTCTGCGGGCGGCTCAGGAGAGAACGGGCTCCATCAGCCGCAGACCCAGCGGAACAAGCCCCATTGCCACGAGTTTTGCGTTGGAAAATGGCTTTTTATAGACACTTCTCAACACGGGAAAAAGTTCATTCCCTGTGGAAGAGGAGAAGCTTTCCAGGTGCTCAGAATAGAGCACATCCTCTTGGTTGGCCCTCACAAGGGCCAGTTCTTCTCAAGATCTTGTGTTTTGTAGAGGAGACTGAATGGGGTTAGTACGAAAGGGACTTGAAAGGAGAAAAGCTTCAAATTTGACAAAAACAAGATACCTGAGTTCATCCACACCACACTTAAAAATTTATAATTCCCTTATGTTCTCTGAACTACGAATGTTTCCCTCTGCTACCATTTCCCTGTGGAGGGCAGTTTCCTGGCTTCACCCAGGCTGGGCATATCTGCACCTACCACCCTTTCTGCTCAGGTGCTGACAGGTGCCTTTTCCCTGTGCCAGAGCACATTCCGTGGTCTCCTCTGTGCTACCTCCACTCTGCTGCCCGTGCCAGGGCTGCTCAGATGTGGAGGAGTCTGGGATGCTCCAGTACAATGGGCAAGGGTCAGCAGGTACCACCTGTGAGCAAAAATATGACATTATTAGCCCCTAGTTTGAGCAGGATAAGTAAAATCCCCTCTAGTAGCCTCTCCCTGGGCTCAGTAAAGTCCTGAATGCCCCTTTAAGAAGGACGCTCAGTTATGAAACACGGCTGATTTAAATGTAAATTACTGAAAAAATACAACTTTCTTTATTAAAATGTAAATTGCACTTCAAGGCGCTGCCTCATCGTGGTCTCCCTGACAGCCACCGGCTCCAGCCGCATCCCTGGGACATCCCAGTGCCAACAGCACCCACCCCATACCCTGTGCCCCCAGGGTGGTGGCTGAGCAGGTGTTTGGGTGCCACAGGTGGGCTGTTCTGGAGGACCTGGGAGCTGAGGAAGCCTCTTCCAGCCCAGCCACCTCCCAGCACCCTCCGAGTTGGGAGAGGTGTCACTTCTGTCCCAGAAGTGCTGTGCTGAAGGGAATAATTATTGTTTTCACATTTCCGGAGATCTTTTCAGGTAATTTCTTCCTGTAGGAATGGAAAAGGGCAACCAGGCTATTCCCTTGTTCTCTCCCCAGGACACTGCAGAATCTGGATTTTTGGGACACTCGGGGCCCAAGGCAGAGACTCATGGGCAATTCCTCCCTTGCATCACTCCCCAAAACACCCCATCCTATGTGATAACAAACAACCTGCCCTCAGGCACTTTCCCAACTCCTCCAGAAGTCCTGGCTGTTGCCTTCAGCCACCAGCTGGCTCAAGTTGTTGGAAGATTATTAAGGATAGCAGGGACTGAAAAAGTCCCAAGTGGTTATTCTCTCCAGTAAGGCCATTCCCCCAGGAGTGTATTTAATTGCATTTTGAAGGATCCCACAGCCTCTGCAGAGCCTTCCTGACCACCCAACCATCCTGGCATTTATTCATCCACAGGGCCTGACTTGAACTTTGTTTTCCCTTCACTTCCTATTACTCTTCCCCTAATCCTCTCCTCCAGCCCTTTCCATCCTTCATCCTGCATCTCTCGCTCTGTCCTCCCTCACTCTGGCTTTCAAGCATCCCTGTTCTGATCCTCACCACGGGAAATGTCACTGTGAGACACGGCGAGGCTGAGACGGACCTGAAACCAACCCCTGGCTGTAAACAGCCCCGAGCTCCGGGGGGAGCCAGGCGGAGTCCAGCACATCCCGGCAGGACTCGGCAAACCTCTCATTAACGACCCGAGGAAGGCGCTGTCCCGGGTGCCCCATGAGGGCAGGGACAGACCCCTCAGCCTGGCCTGGGGGCAGCTGGGTCACCTCCTCCACCTCACAGCTTTTGCAGGAAAGGTGATGGGGAGAGGAGGGAGGTGCTGCTCTCCCACCATGGACGTGAGCCTGTGCTGGCTGCTATGGGATGCTGAAGGAACCAAACTGGGACAGCACCACAGGAGAAAAACTTTCTTACTTTCAGCTATTTATGGAAATACCCATCTTGCTTAAGCTATTTAAAAATACATGTGTGACAAATCTAAGGACCAAATGGCCCCATGAAGCCCCCACACCTCTGTGCAACTCTGGAGGAAGTTTTGCCGAGCAAAGCCCCCCCGGGAGCTGCCCCCAGGTCAGAGTTCCCATCCTCCACCCCATCCTTCCGCACCAGCACCATTTAATCACCATTTGGTATTTAGCATCCAGCATAATGGGCTCATCGTCAGGCATATGCCAGCTCCATGAAGCATCACTTCATCCATCATTGTCTCCCTGGCTGTCTCTCCTACCTCCCAGGCAGCATCCCTGCACCTCCTGAAAAGCCACCAAGCCACTGAGCAGGCTCTGAGCCAGCACAAAAGTTACAGCTCCTGAAGAGTAAGCTGGACTTGCTGTTCCCTAAACGGGCCCCGTCTGCTGCTCGCAGAGTTGATATATTTATTTTCATTAAATTTAATCCAGAGATATTCTTCTCCTCCCACCTTCCCACCAGTCCGGCTGCTGAAGCAGCAGGGCTCGGGAAAGGAGCCACCTTCCAGCTGATTTCTCATTCAGCAAAGCCAGGTCTGTGTTCCTGTCCCATTTAATTAGCGCAGAGAGAGAACTGGGCTGCACAGGGAACAGCCTCACCACACCCTGTGGAGCTGCTGGCTCCACGCAGGAACAGCAGCACCGGGTCAGGCAGAGCTTCCCCCACTCTGACCTCCCTCTCCTCCCACCCAAACCTCCGTGCCAGCTGAGCCGCCGTCCCCAGCAAGAGCAGAGATGCTCCAAATGCTGCCATGAGATTTGCTGTCAGGCTCCAGCTCCTCCCAGTCCCGGAGATGAATTGCAGCAGCTCTCCCTACCTGTCACCAGCCGCTCCCAGGTGGCAGGATCTGAGTCACAAGTGAAATATGTCTCCATCCTCCCCATTCCCTGCACCTGGTGTGAAACAACCCTAAATTACCTCCGTGCCTGCTGTGTCTATCACCCGACAGGCTGCAGTGACACGGGCGGAGGGTTGAGGTAGTTTTTGCGACCAGGGATAAAACCAATTAAAATAAGAGCCAGAGAAACTCTGTGGTCAACTCAACTCCCAGTGCCAGGCTCGGGTTCAGCCAAGAGAAGCTGTGGGGGTTTGGTGCAGTTGGAAGAGCTGGGTGGGCACAGCACAGGGCTGCAGCCAGCAGGAGCATCTCGGGGGCTGCTGCCTCAGTGACAGAGGATTTAGGGGACCCAGTATCATTTCCCTGTCACAGGGTGCTGGAACAGCCCTCAGCCAGTGCCCCGAGCAGGACCTGCAGCACTTTGACTGTACAATGCCGAGGTAAGTCTGGTGTAAAAGGAGGGAAAGTTTCAGGGCAGGATAGAATGAAATACTTGTGTAATCAGTGCTGAATTATGCAACATAAGTTACAGGGGAAATATCCTTAAAGGCTAAATTTCCCATTGTGAGGAATAGCTCCCTGTTTAAAACACACTAATTATCCCTTAAACAAGGATGAGCTGTAAGTAATTTAAGGGGTTTATCACTCACACTTTGCCATAATGTAATTGAGTGAGTGGCAATAAATAAATCCCAGAATAAAATGAAGGTGACAGATTCTCCAAGAGTGAGGAAGGGTGTAGGGCAGGGCAGGGCAGCGTTTCCCAGCAGTGCTGTGGTGGGGGGTTAGGAGGAGATCTGGCTGACCCAGGGGCTCAGGCACACAGTGCCCCAGGACAGCTCTCCCCCAGCTTCAGCTGCAAAGAGGAGATGTCAGAGTTCCATCCTTCCTGTCGCCTGGGCTCAGTCACCCTCTCCTTGCTGGCTCTGAGACCCAGCAGAGTGATCAAGCAGAGACCCCCCATCTCTGAATGATCACTACAGCAGCTCTCTGCCTCAAGATCTGCTGATCCCCCCACACCAGTGGTTCTGTTTATCCTTGCCATGTTTAGGAAGACGCCTGCATTCCACGTGGTGAATGATCCAGCTGCTCAGTCAATTCAAGGAGGTCCCTCCTGTCCAGCCCAGCTTCAGCTCAAGCCATGGATTGGTGAAGAACAAAAGCCTAATCCCGAATTTCTCACCCTGCGCTCCACACACATCTCAGAGCTGTTTCTGCATTGACTTCCAGAGCCTTTGAATCCACTTTTCCCACGCTGAGACCAGGCTGAGGCCATGCACTAACAGGAATGCCATAAACTGCATCTCCTCTCCCAGTAGTGAAATCTTATTCAATACATTCTTAATATTCAATTACTATTTATGTAACATGCAGCAAAGGATTATCCCATTAAACCTAAATTAAGTGCTTCGTTCATTAATTAATACATCTTATTTCAAGTGCTGCCAACATTTATCCCTGGAAATGTAATATTTAAAACCAAAATGTGCAAACAAAGGGAAAGGAGCCTGTTTGCTTGTTGCTTTTACATTTGCTTAGAGAAGCCAATAAGTTCTGGAGCCTGGGAAGGATCCAACCAGTCCACAAGAGGGGACTTTCCCAGGGAGCAGCAAAGTGAGAAATCCTGGTGCAATGGAGGTTGTGTGTGTCTGCCCATGTAAGGAGGCACTGGGAGGCCCATTCCTGTATTTCCTCCCTTTCACTTGGTTATTCCATCCCTAAACTACTCAGAGAGCCACATCCCGGCCCCACTGAACATCCATGGAATTACCCTAAGGAGAAATTGGCCCATTAGACCAACAACACTGACAGCCAAGTGCTAGGAAATAGCATGAAATCTAAATTAAGTTGAGAGTCTCTTTCCAAAACAAATTCCTCCTTGAAGAACCAAGCCCAGACTTCATTACAACAACTCAATTATCCACGAGGATGAGCTCCGGCGCGCTCCGGAGACAAGAGCTCCCTGCGAGTGCTTCATGCTTCGCTCCCGTCAGAACTTCCCCTCAATGCAAATGGGAGGGCTGGGAACAGCACCTGCTTCCCAGCACCGCCTGCAACACAAATTACAGCACTGGTATTACAGCTCAGAGGCAGACCTGGAGCCTCTGTATGGCACAGTCTCTCCTGGGCTGGCTTTACTCACTCCAGGGCCACTCTTAAGCATGGAAAAGCAGAATTTGATCCCAGAAGTCCCCCATTTCTCAGTAAGAGAAAGTAAATATGAGGCACGAGAGCTGTAAATAATTTTTTAAGCCCCTGGGTCTCTCTCTGCCAAAGGAACTCAATAGGATTAATATTTTTTGAGCCATCTTTCACTCCAAATGATGTCTTCGGAAATCAAAGGGCAGTGCTGGCAGCTGCAGCTGTGCAGGAGGATGAGCCGTGCCCACGGAGGAGCTGGGGCACCCTGGGCACCCCTCTGCATACCCAGACCAAAGCTGTCCCATGGGCAGTGACAGGTGCTGGCTTGGCCACTCTCCTGGAGCTTCTCTGCCACCAGCAACCCTCCTGCAAACCCCATCCCAAAATCTCCCCTGTCAAGAGATGGAAACTCAGAGCAGTGACTTTCACCCACCAGCACACAGGAGCCCTGGGACCGTCCTGCTCCAAACCCAGCTCAGGAAACACAAACAGGGGCCCCCATTCCTCTGGAAGCACCAAGGAACATTTTCCCTCCTCTCCCTCCTGCGCTCCCAGCCTCTATTATCTCTGTTTCCATCTGAGCAGCAGCTGTCCATGGGCTCATGGGGAGGTCACAAGATTTCAGGGTTTCTTCAGAAATCCATCCAACTGCCTCAGGAAAAAAAAAAAAAAAAACACAAAAAACAAAACAACACCAAACCTGCAGGAAATCTTCCTGTCCATTATTTTCTAGAGTGAAGGAAGAAAAAAAAATAAAAAGGAGAAGAATTTTACAGGTAATTTCCTTGTCAAAAGTTCCTGTCTGTAAATACAATCAAGATAAGAGTGACATGGCAAATAGCTGCTTTTCTCTCCTGAATGAATTATTCAATTCACCACTGATCCTCTCTAACTGCTCAGGATTGCCTTTTGCTTCCCTTATTTATTTTACTTTATTTAGTTCTGTAGAGAAGGGCTGCCAATAATCGAAATGAATTGCAGGATTCAACAAATCCCTCCCGCAGCTCCAGCAGCTCAGCCCGACCCCCGGCCCCCCCCAGCCCCCTCCCCACACTTGTATTGATCCAGGGTTTCTTCTTCCCCAGGAGCAATCCCTGATGGCAGGAGCATCAGGGCTGGTGTGCAGATTATCCGTCCCTTGGAGTGGGGGCTGGATTTTGGGAGAGGATTATCCAGGCTGCAGAGAGCCCAGAGGGATAGGAGAGCCCCATGCACTTGCCAAAGGGTGGAGGAAATCCCATCCAGCACCCGGGAATGGTGACAACCCTGCTGAGCTGCAAACCAGCCCAAACCAAGCTGTAGACTGGTGGGAAAGGAGATCAGAGACAGCGACAGGCAGGTAAATTCTCCTTGGTCATGGCCCTCAATCACTGTCCCTGGGAGAAAGGACAACCCCTGTGAGGGAGGGGGGATTCACTGCTCCACATGCCTGTGGGATTGTTTTAGGACAGACCAGAATCCCAGTAACACATCAATAAGGAGCCACGCTGCAGGCAGCACTGAAAGCAAGGAAATAACATTACTACTGAAAAACCCGCTACACAACCACACCAAAGCTAATAAAAATATGACTTGAGAACAGAAATGTTTTGAAGCAGCCAAGTAATATCCACAATGATGATTCAATTACACAGAGGATTAGTGTTGCTCTGTGTGCGGAGCCCAAAGTTTCTCTGTGAGGTTTGAAATTGAGGGGCAGGTGATAACTTCACAAACCCTCAACCTGGGCATGGGGGCCCCAAAGAACAGAAAAGGGGGAGCAGCAAAGCACGACCCAGACAAATAAATCCTCATTCAAATCACAAAACAAATCGTGGATTTTTGTTTTTTCCCCGGAGCAGGTTTCAGCCAGGGCAACATTTCTTTAGGTTATCGATTAGCGATTAGAGAGGTGTTTCAGCTGCTTCTCTGCTGTGTCCCTGTTATTCCCTCCAGAATTTCAATTCCACAAGAGTTATTTCCACACAGCTGGGAAAGCAGGACTGCCTGACTCCCCACCCTCACACTTGCCAAAAAGCCTTGAGGAGGAGTGGGGAAGGCAGCATTTGGAAAAAGAAAAATAGTCTGGAAAGGAGAAGAAGTAATGTCGATTCAGTCCAGCAGGAAGCTTCCCCCTTGGCTTTTAGGAAGGGAAGGATGCTCTTCAGCAGCTCCCTCCCTGAGGAGGGCAGTGCTGGAGATGACAGGCAGTGGCTGCACACTGGTGCTGGGCACAGGGCTGGGACGTGGAGACCACTGGGCTCCCTGGGCACACCCAGTTCAACCTACTGGTGCCTCTGTTTGCTGCCACCCATGCAGGGTGGCCCCATGAAATGCCATGACAAGGTCCAACAGCCATCAGAAGAGCAGCATGAGGGGCAGGAGCCAGGAGAGGAGGCTCTGTGGGAGGGCCAGGTTGGACAGGACCCAGTTGTGGAGCCACCTGGTCTAGTGGAAGGTGTCCCTGCCCATGGCAGGGAGTGGAACAAGACAGACTCTAAGGTTCCTTCCAATCCAAACCAGTCAAGGATTCAATGATTGAGTGATAGAGACTCATGCCAAAAGCCACAAACCCCAGCACATCCCAGCCAAGAATCGATGGAGGAAAACTGCTGGCATCTCCAAGGAGGGATTGAGGCCAGACCCCTTCTTCACCAACAATTTTCAATCCTTTTTATTCGCTTCCTTGTAAAAAGGGGGAAATAAAAGGAAAAGAAATAACAAACTGATTTTAGATAATTCGCCAGGGCTCTGAGTGCATTGTAAATGTGTGCTTCAGCCAACCGGCAATTTGACGAATTTCACAAACCACTTTTGTATTGCTGTTTGCCGAGCAACATCCTCCACGGAAATTGTGCCTGGCTTAATGCTCTCTTTAGCACACGGCATAATTGCCCCCTGCAATTTGTTGCCTGGAAAGGTTACCAGAAGAGAAAGGAAGGGAGAGAAGCACAAGTTTGTCTGCAAGGGAATAAGGGAGAAGGGGAGAGAGAAAGCTGATCGCATTTGAAACACAATTTACTTCTGGTCAAGGGATGCCGAAATGCTCAGGGCAGCCCTGCTCCTTAGGTGAGGGGCTTGCCCCATGCACACAGTCCAGGCTGATGGGGATGGAGCTGTCACAGCTCCCAAATGGATGGGGTGCAACCAGCCCAGGGTCTGAGCCAGCCTGTCCCCTCTGGACATCCCCTCTCACCCTGCAAGCTCCAACCCACGGGACCCCACAGGGCTGAAATGACACGGGAGAGGTGGGGAGCAGGAGGACAAATGGCAAAAGCGAAGGAGGAAGCAGGGAGGAAAGGCAGGAGGAAATGGCAGAGGAAAGGCTGGCGCAGGGCCTGGGGAGGGGGCGGCTGGCGGGGGGAGCGCGGGCGGCGCGGCGGCGGCAGGCTCTGTTTATTAATTTTCTGCTTGGCTGCCTTCAGTGCCACAGCTCCGAGATCGTGGAGCCGCTCCACACTCTATTAAATAATTCAATCTGCGAAGAATCCAAGTGTGTAAGCGAACACTCTTATGCGTCTTAAAATTTAATTGCAGAGCTAAACAAGATGAAGTGCAAGGAAGACATAAAAGATATGAAAATAGATGCCGCAGCTTTTGTTTCTCTGGCTGCCCGAGCCCTGCCCAGGAACCTCTCCCCATTTTTCACACGCCGCCACTAAAGAGCCTGAGCCTCCTTCATCTGCTCCCCCCTCCTCTTTTCTATTTACAGCTGTGTTTGCAAGCAGCAGGCTCGCAAATCACTTAATATCCATTAGAGCAGCTCCATTCACCCTGCTGGCTCCTGCTCTGGCAGCCGTTCCCTTATAAATCCTCATGTTCAAGGGTTTAGGGAATCAGCTGGGAGCACTTGCTGCAGCCGCCCCTTTGCCCACTGGAGCCCACGGCCTCCCCCTTCCCGGGCTGGCGATCCCTTCCTTGCTCCTGCAAAGGCTTTCCTCCCCCTTTTATCCCACGATGCCCCCTCATTCTCAGCACCCATGAACCAGCCCCTCTGGAGGGTCAATCTCTACTCCCCGGCCAGGTGTAACCCAGAGCCTTCCTGCACAGCTGGAGTGGAGCGATGAGAGCACCCCATGCCAGCACCATGCTGGAGCAGCCCATGCCCTGTGCCATGCCCAGCAAACCTGGGAAACCTCAGACAAGGAGTGAGGGTCTCAGCTTTCATTTGGAAGGAGGGGCGAGCCTGTCCCTTGGGACTGGGCAGCAAAGGAGAACCCACCACTCACAAAAAGCTCAAAATCTGAGACCTCAAATCCAAGCAGAAACACTCAACAGCTTGTTCCCAAGACAGCCTCACATCCAAGGTGCCAGTGACTGAAAACAGCCCTCAAGGTTCAAAGCCCAGATGTGAGCATTAGAGATCTGCTCAAAACATCTGCAAGTGCACAAAACACCTGCTCCTGCCCCAAAAGTGACATGCCAGGCTTGCAGCTTGTCCCACAGCCCTGGCAGCTGGTCCAGTGCTGCTCCCAGCTGCTGTCAGAGCAGCTCCCGTGGGGCTGGATCCCAGGCCACTGACCCGCAAAGATCCCGGAGGGGGGTCTGGGATGGGATGGGATGGGATGGGATGGGATGGGATGGGATGGGGTGAGATGGGACACTGAGTGCGTCCTCGACTGCATCTCCCGACCCTGCTCACAGCTCCAGCTGCAGCAGCATCGCCGTACGAACCGTCACTGCAAAAATCAGTCACACAACGTTGGTGCATTTTCCTCTCTGTGCTAAAAGATCAATCACAGCACTGCCTCGTGGCAGGAGCAGCGAGCTCAGCCCCTCCCGCACCCAAACAGGGCGCTGGGATTTCAGCTTTGTTATTACACAAGGGCTCACAGGTGTTTTAATACAATTTCTTCTTGCAAAGGGCAAGAAGTGAGACCTCAGGCTGCTTTATCTTCATTTGGTTTTCTGCTGAGCTTTTTGCTGTGGATGAACTGTTACATGGGCTGTTGGGATGCAAACTGCCACAAAGCCCTGCAAACCTTCACCACTTCAATCTCCTGAGCAGTCTCCTGCTCCCCCAAAGAGGGGGGGATGTTTGCTGGGTGGGGGACAAGCAGCTGAGACAGCAAATCAATAAGCTGCAAGCAAATACATGAGCTTTTTGCTGGAGCAGCCCATGGCCACAGCATGTTGGGACAGGGGACCAGCAGTGCTGGTTACACCTGGATGCCCTCTCTATAAAAAATTGAGAGGGTATCACCCAGCCCCACACACACCCCTGCACACCCCACTGTGCCACATCTCTGCTCTAACATTTACAGTGATTGACGGGTGGCAGAGCAACAGGTGAATTAAACAGGCACCAGCTCTGACAGGAGCGGTGGTAAATGTCATAAAAGATCAACCATCCTATTCCAAGCATGGCTCTCCTACCGCTGAGCGAGGTGATGTAGTGGAAATGCCAACTGCAGAGAGCAGCAGGCAGAGGAGAGGGGAAGTTTGGAGGGTGCTGAGCTCGGCTCAGAGCCCTACCAGGAGCTGTGGCAGTGGCAGCCACCAGGTTGGATCCACCAGGTACAGGTCCAACCCACAAGAGCAGGGGACAGGAGCGAGACTACACGGGCACCTCTCAGCTCATTATCTTGCAGGGTACTCTGTGTCCTTCCTCCCTGCTTCAGGCTGGAAGTGACTGAGCACCATTGTGCAGGTGTGAGATTCACCTACCGGCTGTTTCCAGATGGCAATCCAAGACATCCCAATGCAACCAGACTCCCGGGACCTGCCTGCCTTGTACAGTGTCAGGAGCCAGATAAAAAATTACTGCATTTCACAAGGCGTGTGGCTCTTCCCAGCTCCCTCGCCCTCCCCACACAACACGTTCCTCCAGAACAACCCAAAGAGAAAATAAAATCTGTATTCCAAGGACACCTGCCCTAAAATAATGTTATTTTGCAGTAGTGCCACTTTAAATCTTGAGCAATTGAAAAACCAATTTGCACTTAGAAACATTCAATTTGTTTGCAGGTGTTTTCCTCTTAAGTGGCACTGGGTAATCGGGGCTGGCAGCGTTCAGGGGAGCCCCAGACAGGTGCCACAGACCTGGGCACCGGCTGAGCCAGGGCCCATGTCAGACATGACAGGAGAGTCACAGGGCTGGAGCAGTGTGTCTGCACCAGGAAACTAATTTGTCATGTCAAACAAGTGGGAAGAGAGAGGGGCTGAGCTGAACATCCTGCCAGCACATGCAAACCTTCCCTGGCACGGAGGTGAGACCCCGGTCCTGTGGACACGGTGAGGGTGGAGAGGGACACTGGGGACAGAGACATGGACGACAAGGAAGGATGCGGGGACAGAGAAGGACATGGGGGATGGAGGGAGATGCAGGGGAAGTTCAGCTCTTTGCCCACCTGAGAGTGGGAAGGTGAGAAAGTTGAAGGAGGGAAAAGGGGCCAAGGGGTCCTGCTGCTGGCAACTGCTGACGTGGGATGGAGCTGCCAAGACAGTCTGGCCACAAGATTTCCTCTTCTCAGCAAGAAGGAAGAGTGACTAACCCCAAACACAACTCATACATCAACCGAATCGATCTCCCCAACACCCAGTGCCCCCGTCCCTCACCTTGCACCAGCTGCCTTGAGGTGTGAGGTTATTGATCCCCCGGATGCCCGTGTGATTGGAGTCCACAATCTAATGCCTGAGAAGTCCAGCCGAGCCCAAACCTCTCAAATCATGTTGACATGTTTAGGAGGTGCCGGGCGCTTCATCCTCCCCGGTCCGATATGTAATTATGTCTGTGTCACCATGATGTAGGGGCTTGGCAGGGCAATAAAGCCCCGGGGGCCCCGCAGCCGAATGCGGCCACTCCGCGCTGCCGGCGAGAGCGGCTGCTGCCAATTCCTTTCTGTAGTTAGACTGGAGGAAATAGAGCTCAATAAAGTGACGTGTGGATCACAGCGGAAAGTTTGTCTTGAAAAACAGGTGGAGTCGATGTCAGGGGCTGCTGTCACCCCAGGCCCACATGGGTTTGAGTGTTATTCACTTTTTCGCCTTCCTGCTGCAGGGCTAGAGCCAAGGAAGGGGGGGAGCAGGTAAGAACTGGGCAGAGCAGAATCTAATCCTGCACTTCTCATTCCTCTGCTTCAGACGCCACCAGCCTGGTCACACCAGACCCTCCAGAGACTGCCAACCCCTCCCTCCTCCCACAGGGATGGGAATGAGTCCTGTTACCTGCTGGGAACATGGTGCTTCCCAGTCTATCTCTCTCCTGGGGGCTCCAGGGCAGCCCAGGCACAGGGAGGGTCACAGCATGGTGCCCTTTGCTGCTGTCACATCCCATCAGGCTGGAAGGGCATCAGTGACTGGGTTTTAGTGTGGCACAGCCAGATCCACACCAGTCTCACACTGGGCTGCAGCAGCAGCAAATTCCCTCACTGATTCCCTAATCCCTTCAAAGCCCTAAAAGGTTTTGCCATTGCTCAAGAAGTTCCCCACCAGCCGTGTTGGGAGCGGGGTGCTGGGAGGCAGTGGAGCTGCTCTCCTTGCTGATGCTCCCTCGAAGAGCACAAACAGTTCCCAGCAGCTCAATTCCTCCCCTCAGGGCTTGGGAAGCATAATTTTTCTTCACTAATACATCTTTTGCTTGATGAGCTGTCGATGGCAGGAGGATTTAATCTCCCATACCCTTGCTCTCTCCCAAATCCACTAAGGTGAAGGCACTTCATTACAGAACCACTCAGCTGTCCGTTCCTATCGATCACGCCTTGGCATGGGTGACCTTGGATCGATGAGATGCCGATTATTTAGTGCCTGTTTGCCCACACCAAATGCCAGCAGGGTCAGTACCAGCACCTGCACCCAGTTCTACCTGCAGTGAGGAGCCCGGCACAGCTCCATCCTCAGGAGACACACAGCCACCTCCAACACCACATCAGAGGCTGGGGTTTGCAATCTGGGTACAATTCATCTCTTTTTCAAGTGGATTCAGGCCTTGGGTTTGACGCGTCCCAGTTTAAAGACCCACGCCCTCCTCCCAGGTCCATCCTAGGCAGCACCTCCACTGCAGTGCAGTCCCACTCCTGGCTCTGTCCACAGCCTCTGGCCATCCTCCCACCACAGCTTTGCCTCCACCAACCCAAGATCCTCACCAGGAAAGGGGCAGTGAGACTCAGGGCAGACCCAGGGTATGTGCAGTGCTGGTCCTCAGCCCAGGGGTGCTGAAGAGTCCCCTCACTTTGCTCTCAGACCCATGTAACACCCTGGTGATTCATCTGCCTCCGAGATGTCCCCTCCAACCAGCTACTGCCTTACTTTTTAATCAAATCCTTTGCTTCCCTTCCCTCCAGGAGCCAGAGCCATTTTTCTATTACATACTGATTGATCAGGCCCTCGCGAGCTGCCTGTCAGCATCATCTTGGTGCTTCATTTCCCATCCCCACACAGCGGGTTGTGGGCTGAGCCCACTCACTCCAGCAGCAGCAAACAGACACATAAACACACGCAATTAAGGAGAGGAGGCAGGGGGAAAATTGATCCTACTTTTGATTTGATGCCCCCAGCTCCAAACCCTGTATCAAAGAGAGGGAGCAGCCAGCATTACCCCTGAAACACAGGAGCAGGGGAGGAGGAGGAGGACATGAGGGTGAGCCCACAATGTTGCTCATTGCCAGGAGAAAGAGACTCCATCCTTGTGGTGTGCAAAAAAGCAGGAGAGTCTCCAGGGCTCCAGTGTTCCTTGTGCTAATGAGTTGTTTTCCACTGTAAGAAACACGGAGTAAAAGCCCAGACTCTGCTAAACAAGGACTGTGGCTATACCAGGCCAAAGATCAACTGGCCCCCGAAGAGAGTGCTGACAAGATGGTAAAAACATGGAATTAAACCTCTTTTCCCTCCCTCCCTATAGTTTGGCAAATTAAATGACTCTGATGTGTGCATGTGCATTCAGAAAAGGCACGGTGGTCCCCTGCCTGGGCTGGGTGCTCCTGGGATTGCTGCGGACTGGAAGCAGCTTTGGGAGGGCGAGTTGTACCTGTGCTCTGTGTGACAGACCCGGGAGACAAGCCTGGCTGCCTGACCGAAGCAAAACCCCCACGTCAGGTGAAGACAGAGGCCGGACAAGTCCATCCTTACCGCTCTGTCATCAAGTCCCATCTCCTCTCCCAGCACAAGCCAGGGACGCGCTGGATGAGCCCACATGCTGCCCCATCCCTCCCTTCCCCGGCTGCTGTCGGATCCCTGCTGGCACCGAGCTGCCTTATCTGCGCTGGCACAGGAGCGCAAGGCTGCCCTGCCATCAGCCATCGGCGGATTACGGGGGGTTATCACTTCATTAGGGGACAAAAGGCGCTCCGCAGAAGGGTTCTGAGACAGTGCGAGCGGCTGATAAGAACCTGCCCGGCTCCTCAGACATCTCAGCCACGTCTGGCACATCACGGGCTGCGGGGCCCTGGCACAGAGCAAGCGATCTGGGCGCTTTGGGCACCGACAGCGCTCGGGAGGGAGAGCAGCGCTGCCCGGCTGGACGGGGAGGTGCGGTGTGCGATCCCCTGGCAGCACCAGCCGCTCCCCAAACCCGGGCTGTGGCTGCTCCCCGGCTCCCTGTGCCCTCTGCACCGGGGACAGAGCACACCGGGCTTGCCCGGGGCACCCGGGGGTCCCCGGTGGGCTGGCAGTGGCAAAAAAGATAGAAAACTCGGGGTGGATGAAGCACCAAGGCAACACATGTGAGCGCCGCAGTGGAAAATCCCCAAGAGGTTTTCATTTTCCTTCCAAAGTTTCACACAACTCCATGGCTTCTTCCCCTTATTTCTTTCTTTTTATTTTTTTCCTTATTCCTTTTAATTAACAATGTAATGGAACTCAATTCATTTGCAATCTATTCTGGCAAGAAACAACCCTCCCCGGACTCCAAATGACCTGACTAATAGGGTTAGAGGCTGTAAAAAGTGCAAGATAAAATTTTTAGCTTCTTCTTGCTAATTATCTTCCCTGAGCACCACGGCCGTGCTGCAGCACAGCGGCTGAGCCGCGCAGGCTGCGGGGGACGTGGGGGACACGCGGGGCTGGTGGCAGGGGACAGGCTCTGCCTGGGCACACTCCCTGCCTTTCAAAGCTTCAAAAACAACTCTGAATTTTCCCTCAAGCTCCCATAACACGCAGCCCAGTACAACCAGTGTTTCTGGGCATGGGAAATGGGGAGGGAGCAGGTGCAAGGGACTGGCAGACAGGGCAAGCTGGAGCTTTGCCATTCTAAGGGTAAGAGGGGAACGTGGATAAATAGGCTGACAGTTAATGCTATTTAGAGACAGACAGACACAGCAGGTAAATAATGATAATGATCTTCTAACGAGCTTGCATCTGCACAGCACCTTGTCTCCAACTGAATCCCAAAATGCTTTACAAAAAATAAAATTATCCCAACACAATCTCACAGGCCTTTCCTGGTTTGTTGCCAGAACTGAAGGTGTGTGTGTGGGAATGCTGACTCCTCCTGGAGCTCAGCTATGCCCAGCTCTGGGCCAGAGTACCCTGTACCCTCAGGGCATCTCCCACACCACACGCCAGGATCCAAAGCAGTTTCCAAACAGCTGCCAAGGCTCTTTAGGAAAAGTCTCTCCTGCATTGCATCCTCAGATTTTTTCTAGCCAGTTACCTCTGACTTCTGGGAACCATTCTTTAGGATCTCTTGGACTGTTTCTTTTAGGATGTGACCTGAAAATGAAAGCTCTGATCCAGCCCTTGGTTTCCTCCTGAACTCAGAGCAGAAGCTTCCAATACACCTGTTTTAGGGCAACCTCCAGATCCCAACCCTGAGCTGTTATTACCTCTCTGCAGGCTGGAATGGGTGATTCCCCAAGCTGCCTTCTCAAAGCACTTGTCTCCCAGACCTTTGGGGTAAAAGGTGAGTGTTCAGGACACTTCCAGTCCAGCTCTGCTCTAATTTCCAACTCTATTTGTTCTATTGAGTGGTTATCAAGTTAAAAATGCAAGGACTATGGATTTCTTTCCAGCTTAAACGTCTGATAACAAATGTGCTAATGAGCAATCTGACCACCATAAAAATGATTACTGACAGCACTTCAAGGACCCAACTTTACTGCCTTCAAAACCACCAGCAGCAGCAGAATGCAACTGGCTGTCCAGGGCCATCCATCCAGCTTGGCCAGGGGGAAGTTCCACATGAAGGCTTACAGGAGAATAAAACAGGCAGAGAGGAAGGAAAGCCAGGGATCAAATCATCTCTTGCCAAAGCTGCTCCAATCAGTCTACAACTAATTCGTGCTTAAGAGGCCAAAGGATAAGATTTCCAGATGCTCTAAATCTCTTCCACCACTGCAACTCAGCATGGCAGAGAGCAACACTCCAGTTGGGAAGGGACCCTCCTGACCCAGGTACAGCCTCACCAAGGGCTTCTCCCTGGCAGAGATTTCCTCCTACACCCTCCCACACTCACCAGGCAACCAAGCCAGGCTTGGCCAGTCCTGAGGGGGAAGAAAAAAAAAAAAGGAAAAAAATTATAGAGCCACTGGGATCCAGACTTCAGCTCCGAGTTATTGAACAAAATCCTGCCCTACTCCAGTGCTTGGTGAGTGATGGTCCAGTTGGTGTTGCCCATCTGTTAGGACATAATCCTCATTGATGAAAAAAAAAGGTGCATTAAAAACCAAACCCTGCACCATTTAAACACAGATTGGAGATTTATGTCTGTTTCACTGCCCCTTGTTCCTCTGGTCATTACCCATTTCGGGTGCTCTTTGTTTTCACAAACAACCACCTATTCTCTCTCTGCCATCACTTTACAGCCAGAAAAAGGAAGAGGTGCCAAAGACAAAGTTATTTAACATGTCGTTCTAACATCCCCTGGAACAGACAGGAGGGACAGAGCCAGCCCGAGGCCACGATCCCAGCACAGATGGGATCCTCTCCCATGCCCTGGCACAGTGGCTCCTGTGCTGGCACGAGTGGGGCTGGCTTTGCCAGGCACTGGGAAGTGCTGCCGTGGGATTCTCATCCCATCCTGCCAGCCCTGAACAGGAGACCCACGGGCTGGTGGGAAACACAGATCCTCCAGCCCTCAGGCACCAGGGAACACACTGGCCTCATCCCCCAGTCCCAGACACCACAGGACAGCAGGAACCCAGTGCCCATGAGCCCAGGCAGGTCCCTGCCAGACCCATTTCCAACAGGAACAGGTCAGGGAGAGGCTGTGAGGGATGCAGGAGGATGGCAGCAGTGACTCAGCCACCCCCAAAATGAGGGCTCCTTCCACTCCGGTGCTGAAGGAACTCCCTGGCTGTGCTGACAGCCCAGAACCAGCCAGAGGCACATGCACTATTCAAAAGCTTTTCCTTCTGGGTAGGATTGAATGAGGCCAGAATTGCATGAGGAGGAGGAGCAAGTCAGCTTAGCCTCAGATCCAAGGCATAAGCGAAGGAGTCCCACGGTGCTGTCTGGGCCAGGGCAGGCAGATGGGAACAACGACACAGTTCAGGGTCGTGTCCAGGGTTTGTCACCGATCTGCTGTTCCTTAGCTTTGCATTCATCCTGTCTCTCCCCATCTTGACTGTTCACATTGCAGCATCTTTCACATCTACTAAGAGCTCACCCTCCCTGGCATGGACAGCTCCAGTTTAAGAAAGTCTAATAGTGGGGATGGAATTTGGAGTACAAATAAAAAGGAAAAAAGGGCAACCACCTTCTCTCTGGTTCCCTACCGTCTCTGGCATCCTTCTCTGGCATCCCTGAGGGTCCTGCAGCCGTAGCACCCCCACAGAGGGGCACGGTCTCTCTGCAGGTCTGTCCTGTGCAGTCAGCCAAGAGCAGACAGCATTCCCAATCCTGGGGAAGCAGCAGCAACCCAGCCTGGCTCAGAGGGCACACCGGGATACAGAAAACACACTCCTAGCTTCAGATGAATTGGAAGTGAACCACAAATTGCTAAAATGATTTCAGGAGATGAAAGCAGCTTCACTACTGACTAATTGGTGTTCAGAAACAGCCCGGCTTTGAGGAGTTTTGCAAGAGCTACTGTGGGCATTCCTGCCCTGGCAATTCCAAGCCAGATTTGCTTTAAGCCCTCCTGCATTGGCAAGCCTGGCTGGGCCAGTCATGCTCTCCTGCTGGGATCTGAGAGCCAAGAGCTGATCCCACTGGCTCAGAGCAGACACCTGTCGTGAGCTCCTGCCACACAGAGCAAGTCACTCCAGCTGCTGTGCAGAAGGCACACCGGGAGCCAGATCCTCTCCTGGCACCGATGGCCAGCTCGGCAGGGCCAGTGGGAGCAGCAAACTGCTGTCACCACCCCTGCTTGGCACAGGTACAGAGAGCCCACACTGACAGAGCCAGAAAGGGCTGGTTTTATAGTCACCTTCTTATCCTCGGAGGCTGAGAGCTTAATCCCAAGAGCTTTTCCAATGCCTGGGCCATGCTCTTAGAGCTGCCTCTTGCAACCGAGAGGGAAGAGAAACAAGAGATAGTGGACCCAGAGCAGTTACTACAACTCCACATTTTCTCCTGACTCTTCTGAGCACTGGTTCCTAACAACCTCCCCATCCAATCCCAGAGTGACCTCCCCTCTCCCCTGTGGCTCTGGCAGTGCCTAACTCAGTACCGTGGCCAATGCGAATCGACTGGGGAAGAATCAGGTGGCTCGTGGTGACACGGACTGCCACTTTTCACAAGTACTGCTCGGAGCTCACGCAAACACATCCTCCAACAGAACACTTCAGAGAGCCTTCGCAAGCAATTAGCATCGCTGGGCTCCCACTGGGGAGTGGGGACATTAAAGGGAACATGCTCTGCACAAGCACACAAACTCAGATTAGTTTGTTGACACCAGGAGATCAGTGTTTTCTCCTTGCTTGTGAGACTGTTCCCAGTTCCCAGAGAAGGAGCTGAGTTTACTCCATTTACACCGTCCTACTCAGGGGACTCTTCTCACACTCCAGTTTTGCCAAACAAGGGCTGACCTTTGATTCCCACCCCTGCCCATCACCTCCAAGTCATGCCTGGCCATCTTCACAGCCTCCATCCACCCCAGGAGACCAAGCAGAACAGCCACCATCCTGGGCAATCAGAAAATGCTGGAGTGCTCCTGGACCTCAGCAAGACACCAGCTCCCGTTGAGTCCACAGGGCTCCAACACCCTTGTGGCTTTGGGCCTGTGTAAGGAACCTGAGCAAGTTTGTCCAAGCCAGTTCATGGGATGAACCTCTGTTCCTTCACACCCTGCTCACCAATGCCCCAAAGCCCCAGGCCATCCCTTCTTCACCTAAATCTGCTGGTTTATATCCTCCTTTCATTCCTGGAGAGGTGACCTGCAGGGAGCTGCTGCCCAGTAGGGACAGGGAAATCCTGCCAGTACAAACACTAATAATTACAGCATATTTACACCCTCCAGCTTGCACTGCACTGAATGAACTCATTTAAGTCAGCAACGGGTCAAGCCAACAGTAACTTGTCTCCATCAGACCTGTGGAAGGGCCAGGGGAGTTGCGGGAGGGAGAAGCCCTTTTATCCTAATTAAAGCACAACCTGGCAGAGCTCAGCTCCCACCTTTCCAACACCTTCCAGCAAACTGCTTAATCACAGGCAAATGAGTTTCTGTAATTACAGCAGGAAGGGATTTATCTTGGGATGCAGAGGTTGAGCAGCACGACCTGCAGAGAAAGCCAGTGTCAGCAAAGAGGCTGCTTTACGTGCCGGGGGATCTCCGAGCCACACAGCCCAGCTCCAAGTCTCTAAATCCCTCCCCGAGCCATTCCAGAAGTAGCAAACATCAGTTTATGTGTGCTCAGCCAGCCCCTCCGGGGTTTGGCTGTGTCTGCTGTCTGGCAGCAAGCCCCTTCTCCAGGAGGGAGCAGGAGCATTCCTGGGATGGGAAGGATCTGTGGCAGGTGAATAGTCCCCCTGTGCCATGACCGGGGAGTTTTGCCCTGGCTGAGCAATCCAGTCCCGAGTCTGTCTCCTTGTTCCCTTTCAAGATAAATGAAGATGTTTTTCCAGGCTGGAAGAGGATTTGACCACTGGACTATTTCAGCCTAATTTTTTTCCTGCAGCAGTGCTTTGTCACAGGGTGAGAGAGCCAGAGAGGCCACGGGAGCGCTTCTGTCCCCAGTCACAGATACCCAGAGAAAGTGCAGCAGCTTCCCCTTCTCTACATTATATTCATCCCCTGCTTCTGCAAACAGCTGGAAAAGGAATTCCTGGGCTTCACCAGAGTCTTGACTTCACAACTGTGTTTAAGTCAATATTTACTTTCCGTATATGGCAACTTTAGTCAGGGACTCAAGAAAACAAACACTCCTGCAAACACTGCCTGGGAAAAGCACGTTTTGACTTAGCACGATATCCAGTGACTTCCTGTGGAAAGCTCTGGAGCACAAACTGCTCTTGGAAAGCTCTGGAGGTCTCAGAAAGCTCTGGAGTGCTTGCTGCCCTCACCAGCAGCCCAGGAACCTGCCTGTATTGACTGTAGTCAGCAAGACCAATGTGATGTGCATTCCTCTGCACAGAACGGGCAGCTCAGCTGAAGGGTCTGCAGCCAGCAGCCCCAGCCCTGTCCATTAAATGCTTTATACATGCAAATAGGCACAGTGGCTCCATCTGAAAGCTCAACATGAATTTTCCATCTCTACAGCATCTCCAAGGGAAACAGCATGGAATTCATTCACAACAGGCCATCACAGAGTCTATTCCTCCCCCAAAACCAAGAGGAAAATCATTTCCCTCAAGCTCTGGGTTTGGAATTAAGTACATGCCAAGCACTTGGGACCCAGAGGAAATGCAAGGAGCACTTCCAAACACTGCCTGTGCCGGGCTGTCGTGGGCAGACCCGGCTCGCAGCCTGCAGAGCCTTCCCTGTGTTCCTGTGTCCTCCTTGGTAATTGTTTAGGAAGATCTGATGCTGGAGCTGCACATCACACCTGACTTTAAGGACGTGCAGAACACACTCCCATGGGAGCACATGGGCTCCCACAGTCTGCCCTTCTTTGTGCAGAGCCTCTTCTCTTCCCACAGAACTTTCCACCTCTCCCAGCAGGGTCAGTGCTGAGCCCACCTCTCCAGGCAGCCTTGCCTGAAGGGCTGAGCAGGGTCTTGGCTGTACCGCTGGGAATCACTGCAAGTGGCAACCCATGGGCTCAGTGAGAAGCAGCTTGGGCCTTTGGATTAAACTGGCAAAAACATTAAAAGAAAAAAATCCCACAGAATCAGAAGCTTCTGTTACACCCAAAAGCAGCAGGTTCATGCACTTTTGGAAGCACTTCTGAAAGGCAGATTAGATCAATACAGAGATGGAAAGCACAAGCAGCACACAGGCAGCAGTGCCTTGTCTTATTCCACACAGACTCACATTAAAAAAAAAAAGGCAAAAGAAAACAAAAAACACCAAGACAAAAACCATTACAGTCAGAAAAGCAGAGCAGGAGCAATGATTTCTTGATTTCCCATATTTTATTTTCCCCACCAGCAACTTCCAGATCAAACCCACTCACTTTAGAAGGCTGAGTGAGTGCGTTTTGCCCCCCAGCTCACGCTGGGGTCTGTGAGTCAAGCTGAGCTTTTTGACTTCACACCCCGACCCCAACAGAGCCCCCCACCCCAGAGCTGTGATCACAGCAGCTCCATGGGCACACTGGGCAGGGGGGGCTCGGGCTCCAGATCCCTCCCTGGCAGCTGCAGCCTACTCTGTAACAGTGGAAATTAATATATATACATATATATAGTTAAAAAATTAAAAATATAAACCAAAGCCCAACCAGCTTCGTTTTTCTGGCTCAGGAAGATGCCCCAAGTTCTGAAGCCTGTCCCAAGGACCTCGGCAGAGACCCCACACTTGGTGCTTTGCCCACCCCACAAAGGTAGAGCTCCCAGCTGTCACCCTTTCCCTGCTCTGCCCAGAGCTGGCACCAGTGCAGGACTTGCACGTTAATTAAAGGTTAATGAAGAGGATCAGAGCACAGACATCAGTGCCCTCTACTGGGACCAGTCAGAAGGGTCTGTGGGGGAGGGCTGGGCACCCTGTGCTGCTCCACCAAGGGCTGGATGTGCCCTGGTGGGTGCAGGACAGGTGTGGTACCTGCTCAGGTAACTTGTCCTCCCCGGGGGCTGCATAGGCTTCTTCATGCCCATGCCCATCCCACCACCCTGCACAGCTCCCCCAGCCCCGAAAGTCCCTGTTTCCCTCAGGCAGGATGAGATTGAAGGGTCCCATGGGGAGCCTTGGAGCACACACCGCTGGGCTGTCTCAGCACTGAGCCGGCTCCAGCCGTGCCATCGGCTCGGCCAGGCACCTCCACCGCTCCCTGAATCGAGTTTGACAGTGCTCAGGAAAAGAAAATCCCAAGGGAAAGGAGAGGAGGGGGGAAGGTGAGCTTTACAATTTATAAAACCACTCTTGGTTTGACTGCATTAGCTTTGCCTTAGGCTCTAAAACACCAGGAAAGCCAGGCAGCAAGGGGGGGGAAGGGGAATGAGGGAGGGAGGGGAGATGGCAACGAAGGAGAAAGCTGTAATTGCAATTGCTGGAATTCACTTTTAATGCTGGCTGCTGAATACAGTAAACACACTCTTGAGTCCAGGGAATAAGCATTGATTTTTATTTTTTTTTTTGTAAGTGTTCCAGTGAAAAGCTTCAAATCAATCCTGTTCTGTCAGACACTTTTGCCTCTTGGCCTCCAATTACTCACTTTCCACATCCACCCTTCCCAGATCTCACCTTTGCCAGGCACACCTGATGTTGAAGGAGCACTGTTTGATCAGGTATCCCACCCTGCACAGCCATCAGGTGTGATGTTTCAGGGCTCAGGCTGAAGCCCAAGGCTGGACACAGCACTCACAGGAACTGTGTGGTTATTGAACTAAACCTTGAGCACCATGGACTATGGACCTGGTCCCAGTGGGAACCTCCTCTCCCACCTGCCTCACACACAGTCCCTCAGCTCTGCAGGAGCCACAGTAGCAGGTACATTCCCAAAGCTTCATTTTTCAGTGATGGCTAAGTAAAGGCAAAAGACTGGATTTTCCTTCCATGCATTTGCAGGTTACTGGTAACATTTGGTTTCTCTCCAGTTTCCCAGAGGCAGGAGCAAAAGGGGAACAAAAGCATGACCAGCACTTCCCTGCTCAGGTAACACAGATCCCAGTGAGTCCCACTGGCTGCAGAGTCCCTGCTGGAACCCTTCAAAGCAAGGGGAGAAAACATCACTTAGCCAGGGAACAACTCGAGGCTCCTTTGTACCTTCTGCAGGGGCACACTGTCAGACTGCACGAGTGTGGCACCGGCTTTGATTGTCTCTCTGCATCTAATGCTGGAAGATAAGATGTGCAAGAGAACCATTCCTGAGCTATTTGTTCTCGGGGTTTTGATGCTTCCTAGGACTCTACCCCCTGGATTGCACCATTTTATTAATCTGCTCCGTGAACAGAGGAAGGAATATTAGATAGAAAGTCTAGATTGTGTGCTAAGGACAGTAAGCCCCATCATCACACAGAAGAGGAGTCACAACAGTCTCCTTTACACTCAAGGGTTACTCAATAATCTCAGAGGTCTTTTTCAATCTAATTGATCCTGTGAAGGTGAGACAAAGCCGATTCCTTGTCATGTTTTAATTCCAGGTAAGACTTAAACAACTGCTCCTCTGCTTCCATGGCAAAGGGAAGCTCCAGTCCCTCCCACACCGTGGAGGCAGAGTGCTGTGCCAGGGGAACAGCACCCACCACCCACAACCCACCCAACGAGGAGGGCAGAGCTGTCCTTATGGCACTTGCAGGACATGATCAAACACATCTCACTAAAAAGCCTCAGCTGAAATTTCCTAGGATGAAACTGGGCTCTGTGTTTCTCCAGAACAGACATGGGTGGAAGTAGACACATCCCAAGGCTCCTGCCACACAGGCTCCCACAGCTCAAGACCGGGCACAGAGCATTTTCTCTCACATACCTACCAGCCAGTGTGAGGAAGAGCTACCATTGCAGTGACATGACCTTCAGCTGTTCACAGGATAGACATTTCCTTCTGACAGCTCCCACATTCACCCTCAAATTATACGTGTTGTATATGACTGTTAAGAATAATCACAGTATTTGTAGTGGTGTGTTAGGCACCAAATTATGTATAGGCAAAGCGATTAGAGAGCAGAACAAAGTGGCTGTTCATGCAGCTAATGGCCAAAGTACCACTATTTTCTATCAAGACAATTTGCAGCCAGCGTAGCATCTTCTCACTCCCCAGCCAGGATCAGCTTTGCGTGAAATCTTCAAAAACAACTATGTTATCAGAAGTCTCAACAGCAGAGCTCAGAGGGGGTTGTAACAGCCGTGATAGTCTTTAATTCTTCTCACCCCACCACCTTTCCCTTCTGTCCCAAGTGCCTTCACTCTGAGCTGTGACTGCGTTGCTGCAGCCAAGTTGTGTATCCAGCACTTAATGGCATCGAAACTTCTGCTGACTAGCACCGTTAGGTAAAAACCTGCACTTTAAGTTTGTTTACTAAAAATCAAAATCAATATCCATCTCAATTTGCTGTCCTACAAGCTTTCAGTCCCGGCCTCACATTCAGAGTCCCGCTTCCCAGGAGAAAACCAAAATATGCTCAAACAATACACACAATACATGCCTTGCACTGTTACCAGAGTCTTTTCATGGGTAAGACCTCCAGGTCCAGGTGCCCCCCCAGAGGTCCTGCCTTCTTTTTTCCATGAGTCTTCTCCAAAAAGCCAACACTTGCCTTCAAAAGCCGGCCTAGGTCTGAGCTAGAAGAAACTCTGCTGTGCCATGCCCTTGGAAATAACAGATCCAACATAGTAATTAGCACAGCCAAACCAAGAGGGAGACTGCTTTGATGGCAGATCATCCCTTGAGGTAGGAATGAAATAGCAGGACTTCTAGGGACATGAGGAATCTCAGGCTTGGGCTGATGAGCAGCTTGTACCAAGGATGGAGAAGACAGTGGAGGAACTGCAGGGAAAGCAGTGGTGAATCTTTAGGAACAGAACAGGAATGCTAGTGCCCTTGATAGCTCTTCCTCCAAGGTTGATGGAGCTGCCAGGAGGTACAGCATGTTCTCTCCTATTGATCTATCAATGTCTGCTCTCCAGAGCAGGGATTACTCACTTCTGATAACATAGCAAGGTTGCCTCTGATGAAAATCAATGGATCTGACTGCCCAGCCTTCATTTAATTACATGACACTGTAAATACGGCGGGAGCAGAGAACAGACGTTCTCCAAGACCACCTCTGGTCCGTGCCCCTTTCCCCAGTTTCAGATAAGTATCTTCCTGGGATTATCAAGATAAATGGCCTTGATGAACAGACTTTTGCTGTCTGCTCTGTAGCCAAGGAAAGGACACAGGTACTTCTCCATCACACCAGTCCCCAGCTGGTAAAGCCAGCCAGGAAGAGAAGGACACCAGAGATGTGCAAGTACATTACTGGCAATTAGCTTTGTGGTAAGGCAGATTGGATTAAGACTGAGTGTGAGATCAGGTGGCGTTTTTACAAGCTAAATAAGCAACAAGCAGTTTGAGAGAGATTTCTCCCCCTGTTTACAAGGCCAACCAAGGCCAGGTTAATTAATCTCTCTTTCCAGCTGCCCTTCTCACTAGGGCTTGTTCTTCACTTTGAGCAAAGCACCCGAGACAGCTGCTCAGATCTCTCACATTGCAGGGTGATGAAAACAAAGGCACAGATGAAAATTGCTTTAGAGCTTAGCCTCTCACAGAAAACAAACGTGCCCATGCTGTAATTAGGACTAGGCGTGCAAAAAAAGCACCAGATCTTTGATTGGTGTTTAACCAGGGACAGTAAATAAAAATAACAACAATCCCTTCCCACATACACACACAGAGACACAAAACCAGGGAGGCCTAATTTTCTGAAGCTCACAAAAGAGGGTGGTTCATCTCTCTTGATCCTCGTACAAAGGCAGATCCCAGGCACAGACTGTGGCTCTGTGCATGCTAAAACCCAGCAGCAATGCCCTATCAAAACAAGACATTCAAACACACACTCCTGCCCCTGGGGAGAGCTTATACACAGCACAGACACACAGTTACGGGGTTTCATGAATCGCTCAGAGCTATTCAGCTCCAACAACCAGGGCTGCAATACAGAACATCATCTGAACGTGGTGGCACAGCCCCTGCCACGCTCCCAGCCAGCAGCTGGGTTAGGGACATGCCAGCACTGCCATTTGGAACTGCCCTGCCTCCTCCTCCCCCAGGCACGGTTTAAGACATTTGACGGCTGTGATAAATTCTCACTTGTTTGTTTTAATGGAAAGGTCCCTGACAGTGTTTGCTTTCCCTTGCCATTAACAGCACAATTAGAGCTGGGAGGCCGATCTGCACAGCGCCACAGCCACACAAACATCGTCCACTCCCAAACACGCAGCTCATCCCAGCTCTTTTCCCAGCAACTATGCAGAGCACAGAAAGGAAAAGCACAGCAGGCACCAGCAGCAGACACTTCCACAGCCCTGCAGCAGGCCACAGATTAAAACCCACGAGCTGTGGTGCCTTAACACAGCTGGCAAACGTGGGAGCAAGTCTCCTGTTTGGGGAGGGCTGCAGGAAGCTAAAAGTCCCCGAGTTTACTGGGGGTTAGGTAATGGAGTTGATGGGCAGCGGGATCTATCTGGCTGTCCAGAAACATCAGTCGGCATCAGGCTTTGCCCTGTCCCAGGAGAATATCTCTGCTCTCACCAACCCGAGGGCAGCAGCCAGAAAAGGCCAAACAAACAGGTCAGAGGGTGCAAGAGCTCTGCTGGCACAGCTGCCTGGGCATAGGAGAGCCAGCAGGTACAGCAGGGCTGGTCAAGCTTCTCCCACAAGAGATGTTTTTCTCCCACCTCTTCCAAGGTCTCCCTTCCAAGAGCGTCCTCTCTGTCAGCCCAGCAGGGAGCAGTCAGGCTTGGAGCACAAGGCAGGTGCCAAAGGCTTGAGTCACCAGGCTCACAGCCCTGCCAGAGCCTGGCAGGTCCCCAGGAGCTGGGGATGCAGGGAAGGAGCACAGTCTCCATGTGTGTGTGCTGCTCCTCAGGTTCCAGGCATCATCTTCAACCCACTTGCTGAAAGGCTGATGCGTTTCAAGCAGGAATAAGACACTCTTAGGAACAGCTCTTCCTCCTCAGCAGGGGTGACCTAAAGGAATTGCCAAAATATGCTTTTCTCTGGGCTTTTGTGAAGGTTCTGCTGGCAGAAGGACTGGCTGTAACTCCAGGGAAAGGGGCTGTGGAGCCACACATTCATCCTACAATCTCGGGGCAGAAGACAAGGGCTGCCTGGTCAGGAGTCATCAGCAGATCGGAAGGATTATGGCAGGGATCCTCAAGGTAAGGGCTCTCTAAGAAAAAAGACAAGGGAGGGAATAAACCCTTATTTCTAGATTATCTTATTTCTTAGCCCCCTAGCTATCAATTGCTTTGAGATATGCCATGGACATCAGCAGGCAACTTGTACTCTTTCTTCCTGGCTATGGAACAACTCTAGAAGAGGAAAACTGTTCCTGGCCCAGCGAGCTCAGAGATCGACTCCTTCTTCTCTTTTGTCAACAGAAAGACTGAGCTAAGTTACCAAACAGCACCTCCCCAAGACCATGATTCTTTCCTCAAATGTGGCTCAAATTGGATAATGTGTTAGAAGATTACTGGGGTGGAAAGGGCAGGATAGATGGACAGAATGCAATCACAAGGGCCTCATTTCTCCTGGAAGCTCTGTTAATGGTCAAGGAGCCCTTTGGCACATAGATAAGCCCAAGGCAGAAGGTAGCAGTGAAGAAGACAAGGAAAATGCTTTCCAGGGTTGATGCCTTCCTGTTCCACTGGTAGCTTGTTCTATGCCTTTCCTACATCAGCATGCACACAGCCCTCTGTGATGAGGACAATTCCCTGTCACACACACAGCAACAGCTGACCACTAATTAATCACAATGTCAACACAGCCTTCTCCACTCCTTCCATGTTAATTTATTTAATTTATTTCTGTATTATCACCAGACTCCTGAGTTAACTTTTCTCCATGCGATTGCAAAGGGGAAAGACCTGGAAACAATCACAGGGCCATGTAAAACAGGAAATCATTTCACACATCAGGTCCCAAAGCCCACTTTGATCATGTAAACGCACACAAATCAATTGGCTGTGGGATGGATGCCAGAGGTGGGTGACAGGTATTCCAGGCAACATCAGGACCCACAGCCACAGCTGCTGGAGCCCCTGCACTGGGAAGAGCATCCCTTGTCTGCGCTGACTTTGATGGAGGGATGCCAGCTGGCGTCAGGGAACATTTATCTCTTGTCACACAGCTCCTCTGCAGAGCTCGACAGCAGCACTGGGAACACTCACGCCCAGCAGCAGAGTCTCCTTAAGTGGATTCAGCAGACCTGAGCCAGTTCTCAGCTTTGGGAGCCTCTGGCTTGCGATGGCCTGGCCCAAAACATGGCACAGCCCAGTCTGACCAGATTTAGTTCAGAGCTCCACGCTTGCACCCTCTGCAATGCTGCTTTCTTCCTCTGAGCTCTTCCAGCCAAGCTTATTAAGCCTCATCACAAACTGTAAACCTCAACCCTGAGTTCCAGCACTGCCTCGAGCTTGCCACCCAAGCGTTGGGAGATCTCTGCACAACTCAAGCAAATCATTTAATCTTGGTACCTCATTTCCTCTAAGGGATTGTTTCTTCTCTGTTCTGGCATCTCTGGGGTAAAGACCATCCCCGAGTTTAGGTGCAATGTCTGGCACGGGGGTGCCTGGCCACACAAATGGGGTCCAGCTGTGATGGTGATTCAAATGCTCTCCCTGCTCCCAAGCCAAGATCCAACAGCACCTCCCCACAGGAGCTGCACCAGCAAACGATTAATTCCCAAGTGACTTCTACACGAGATACAGCTTCCAGAGGCTAATGACAGCACACGTGCTGCTGCGGCACGCGGAGCTGACCGAGCAGCTTATCGCCTTCCCCTCAGCTTATTACACCTCGGCAGCTTTGTGTCTGGGAAAAAGGAACTCCGGGAAACCATCTCGCTGGGAGCTCTCGAGCAGGGCCGGCACGGCTCTGAAAGCAAAGAGCTGAGATAAACACAGGTACGGTTTTGTCAGGGTCTCTTTATCTCCCTGAGGGGTCTGTGCAGGCAGGGCAGGAGCCCACGGACATCTCACCAGGGCACTCACACTCTGTTCATTTGGCTTTCCACGGGGAGAACGCGGTGCCTCTGAAAGATTCCCGATTCCCAGCACAGAAAGGGCAGGTAGCATCAATACCCTGAGTGGGCACAGTTCAGGCAGCCACCACCACTCCCCTGGTACCCCAGGACTGGAGCCAGCAGCCCCAGCTTGCACAGAGTGCCTGGAGTCCGAGTCCAGGGGAATGGAACCCGCTGGGGGGTGAAGTTCCATCCCCGGTTTTTGGGAGGCACAGGCACGACGGGAGACTCTCCCTTCCCTAGAGACCCCCGGTAAAAAAGAAACCCCGGGGAGGTCACGGTGGGGGCAAAGCTGGGGCACAGCAGCTTGGCTGAGGATGCTGAGCAGCAGTGTCAGGAGCAGGAGCGGGTCCCTGGTACCCGCGGGGCTCGAAGCCCGGCTGTCGCATCCACGTGCCACGGAGCTGTGCCCACTCGGGTGGAAGGGACCACGGCCAGCTCCGGTGCCAGCTCCCCCAGTATGCAAGACAAAGACGTCAGCTCCCGGTGACAACGAAATTGCAGTTTAGGGGAGCCCTGTACCTGTCAGGAAACAAAGCCCTGACCCTCAGGCTGTGCCCAGAGCTCTGCAGATCGTTCAAGCGCTGCTGTTACCGGCTTTGTTTCTACTTGTGAATGAGGGAAGAAAGCATCATCCTCAGCCACCGGCAGCAGTGAACACAGATGTGATGGAAACAGCCTGTGAAATTAATGGAAATGTCTTCACTCCCCCACAAGGAGCAGAGGAGCCTTCAGCAGAGGGACTGGAAACTCAGAGACCCTCCTACCTGCTCCAGCACATCAGGAGAGGAGAAGATGGGCTGGCACAGCCTCAGCCCCACATCCTGACCCCCAGCTCTGAGGTTCCCCCGGGACACAGCCCACACCCCAAGGGAGAGGGAGGTGAGAAATGCAATGCCATGGCCAAGAGCCTCCCTGGGCCAGGGCAGCCCCAAGAAACCACCTGAGTCTGGAACAGTGAGCTTGGGGAGGCAAAGAACTCGGATCTATCCCAGAGAGGCAGCAATGGTTCAACCACAGCCAGTCCTCAGTGGGGCAGAGCTCCAGTCGCCAGCTTGACTTGAGCCCAGGCTGCCTGCATTCCCTCTTCTTTTAGCTCAGACTCAATATAGACTCCTCTTTTCTTCCCCTAGTGTGGATCAATCCATGGAAATGAGCTCAAAGACGGGACACAGTTGTTGGTGGATGCTTAGAGATGCAATTTAAGGCAGCAAACGGCATCCTGGAGCCCCAGGCAAACTCCCTGCAGAGGAAACACCAACGTGTTGTAAAGCAGCTTACTCCTTTCATTGTGGCCCCCTTGGGCTGAGGGAAGCCGTGAGGTGAGGGTGGGTGGGCAGCGCTGCTGGTGGCACAAGGCAGGGGGGTCCTGCCCCATGCCAGCATCACTCAGCCTGCAGGTGGGTTTCCCTGCCTCGACAGCAGAGCATGCAGAGGGAGAGCTACTAATTAAAATCCCTCAGAAAACTGCTCTGGAAAGAAAAAAAAAAATAATAAAAAATAATTAAAAAAAAAAATCTCAATTGCAAAGTTCCTGACTGAATCGTTTTGTTCCCATTTTGCACCACAATAGGAGGAATGCAAACAATAGCTGAAAGGAAACAGCCTGATTGCCATGAAGCAAAGTACCATGTTCATTTTTCATCAAATGTGGGTGAATCCTATTAAAAATATATATATACATATATATCCATTTCCTCAATTCATTATTTCCCCCCATAGGAAAAACCAGCCCCTCAGGACAGCTCATTCCCAGCTCTGCCGCCCTCATCTGCAGCTGCAGAGCTGCTTGGGTTCCTCCTCTCCCACCTTCCTCCCCGGTCGGAGGGATATGGGAAGGAAAGATGTGGCAAGGGGCATTCCAGGGCTGCCATTCCCTCCGTGCCACAGAAGGGCCACCTCCCTGACGAGGCCCAGCCGTGGTGCCACAGCTTCTCCCTGTCAGGCTGGACATGTCCACCCACCCACAGGGCACCCGTCCCACCCAACAGTGCCAAAGAGAGGAGGACAAGGAGGAGAATTCTGCCAGCATCGCTGTCAGGAGGGCTGGGAGGGCATCCCTCGCTGCCATGGCACCTGCCTGGGGCGGCCCTGGAAGGGTGACATCTCTGGGTGACAGCTCTGGGTGACAGCTCCGGGTGACAGCTCCGGGTGATATCTCCAGGTGACATCTCCGGGTGACAGCTCCGGGTGACATCTCCAGGTGACATCTCCAGGTGACATCTCCGGGTGACAGCTCTGGGTGACAGCTCCAGGTGACATCTCCGGGTGACAGCTCCGGGTGACAGCTCCAGGTGACATCTCCGGGTGAGAGCTCCGGGTGACAGCTCCAGGTGACATCTCCAGGTGACATCTCTGGGTGACAGCTCCGGGTGACATCTCTGGGTGACATCTCCGGGTGACAGCTCTGGGTGACATCTCCAGGTGACATCTCCGGGTGACAGCGCGGGGTGACAGCACCAGGTGACAGCTCCGGGTGACAGCTCCGGGTGACCTCTCCAGGTGACATCTCCGGGTGACAGCTCCAGGTGACATCTCCGGGTGACATCTCCAGGTGACAGCTCCAGGTGACAGCTCCGGGTGACAGCTCCAGGTGACAGCCCCGGGTGACAGCTCCAGGTGACAGCTCCGGGTGACAGCTCCGGGTGACAGCTCCGGGTGACACGCGTGTTCGGGGGGTTCACACCGCTCTTACACCGTTCCCATGGCGACACCAGCTCAGTGCAGCGTGCGAAACACTCCATTCGCTTATTGATTGAGCCGCCGTCAAATTCAATCACAAGTGAAAATGGATTTTTTAATGCGACTATTAGCTGCTTTTGAAAGGCAAATTGAGTTCAGTTATACCGAGTCAGCCATCAAAAAACAATTTGCCGTCAGGCAGACGGTCAGGCGAGGAGCCCAGCCCGGGAGAGCCGCACACCCACGGGTGGGAGACCCGAGGCAGGACCTGGAGGGAAATACGGCTTTTCCTCCTCAAAGAAACACTGCCTGAGGAAGGTGAGGTGTGAGAATGGGCTTCGAGGGGCTGGCACGGCCACTGCTCTGCGTCTCTGGACAGCCATCACCTGCCCTGGTGCGTTCAAAGAGCAACACGACTGAGTTTTCATCACCAAAACCCGAACAGGGCTCCAGGCTGAGCAAGGTGGAGGCTGCCCCAAATATCAGGTGTGCGAGGGAAGCCAAGACGAGAAGGACACGCCACCCAAGCGATTGCAACAGGCCCTTGTTCACACTGAGACCCCCAAAGGGAAGCCAAGCCAGCTCACCCCCCTCCACACCATCCCACAGCCAGCAAAGCTCATTTCCTTCCAGCCGCTGGAAAATAAGATTTTTCCCTCGCTGATTAGGGAAGCAGATTCTCATTACTATGTTAAGTGAGGATCAATGTTGCAGCCAAGTCTGAAATAAGCCCTGTCTGGCGAGGTGCTGAGCAGACCAGTTTTCCCAGTTTGGTGTTGAGCACCATCTCTGGGGGGCATGGACAGTATTGCTCCAGGATAGAGATGGAGGAAGAAGGTGGGAAAGGACAGAGCAGTTTTTTACTAAACTTGAAGTTCAGAGAAAACTCTGCCAGATGTGGCTGGACTTGCCTGTATACACATATCTATTAATTAAAATCTCTATATATAAAAAAGCCACTTAAAAAGAAATACATTTTTTCCCTACAGAGCTCAAGGACTATAACGTAGTCCATTAATTGTAAACCCAATGTTTTTAGAAGCCCTGAGAACCTAAACAAGCAAACCTCAAATAAATAAATAAATACAAATGCAGCTTCACTTTCGGGTGCCAGCCCTTCCAATTCTCCTTTCAATCCCATGAGCAAACTTACAGGCATTATTACACACTTGCAGAAGCAGTCCAGGAATTTCTATAGCAGCATAATCCAAAGATCTGCTTTCAAAGAGCCTCTGCTTCCCGCAAAGCTCCAGCCTCAGCTAATGAGAGCTTAACCACATGTTTGTGGCAGATGAAATAGTATCATTTTGCAATTATTATCATTCAAACATTATTTATTTAACCTGCAGCCACATTATATTGACTGCAGAATTGCTGTCATTTTTACTTTTGATGACTCTCTTATTGAGCTGAGCATGAGGAATTGTGCTCAGTGTTCCCAGTGTGGGAGTCGCTCTCTCCCTGCTCACTCACGCTCTCCCCAGACAAATCCCAGTCCCTGCCCCAGAGCTGGTGGTGTTTGGTGCTGGCATCCCTGAACAATGGGCATTATCAGGCCTTTTCCCACCTTTCAGTCTGCTCCACCTTCCTCTGCTGGTCAGATTTGGGGAATTAATGCATTCTGACCACCACCAATACAACGTACCATGCACCAAAATGCTCCAGACTCCAAAGGACAGAAAGTGGACTTGGTGCCACTTTTTCAAACCCCCAGCAGCTCTGAAAGCTCCTATAAAAGAGCAGTAGAGGGGTGGCAGCAGCTGAGGGGCTCTGTGCACCCCAGAAAGCCCAAATGTGGAGTGAACAGACTTGCTTGTGCTAAAAATCCTTCCCCAAGGAAGCTGCAGGGTGACACCCCTGGGTTTTGCAGCAAAATAAACACCAAGGGGAGCACGACTCAAGATCTGAATGCCAGCAGGATAAAAAAAATCTGCCCTCCCTCCCTCTCCTGGCCCTGGTTCCTCCCTCACACGTCACTCTCCTGAAACCTTGCAAGATGCATTCACACAACAGGAAATCCAACATTCCCCTTCGCCTTTTTCTTTTTTCCTCTCTTTTAATTTTCCCTGAATGTAAATGAGGAAGTCATCTCTCCTCCGGTGATGAAACATCTGCCTGGAGAAGCTTGCAGTGCAATGCAACATATTTTGATCCCTGCTACATCTAATTACAGAGAAGAGAAAAATCACAAAGCAGGGTTTGGGACTTTTTTCCCCCGAAAAACACAAGGCATCTGAAAAATAATAGAAAAGCAGCAGCACCGACAATCAGAGCAGAGGCAGCTTCCCCATCAGCCTTGAAAAACAGCACTGGAATACAGAGCCCACTTGGAACAAGAGGGATTTCAGGGTGAGGTAGGGAAAGATTAATTGCTTGTGCCAAGGACACATTGGAACAGAACTGGAATCTCAGTGTCCTCAAAGCCAGAGACTGCTCGAGCCAGGACGCAGCAATGGACCTACATATCCATCCTTTGGGGCTCCCCAATGGGTATTTGAGGTCAAGCTCCTTCACACCTACTCCAATGCACAAGGAAAGGAGGCATGTGGGGGAAGAGGCATTTGTTGGAAAGATGTTGAGCCTTCAGGAGCGACTCATGCTCACAAGTTTCAGGACCCACCAAACACTTGATCTTCAGGAGCCAAGATAGAGAGGGAGTGAAGGCTGGCTGTCCAAACTGGGATGCACTGGCTTACCCCAGACAGCGGCAGCAATACTGCTCCAGTCAGTGCTGTAGGGAATATCTGGAGACATTCAGATGCAGCTTAAACCTGGCAATGGCAGGGGCAGAGCCCTCACCTTGGCCTCGGTTCCTGAGGAAAGCACACTGACAACAGGGGAGGTCTCAAAGGCTCAGCAGGCACCACCACCCACACCCCTCGCCATTCAGGAGGGGCTGATTGCCTGCCTTGTTTATCTCTGAAAAAGTCACTGTGAAGCACTGGAGGGGTGCAGCCTCCAGCCGCTCGAGGATGTTGTTCACCGCAGGAAAGAGAGATTTTAGAAGTTCGAAATAAAGCCCTAATCATAATCGTTGCTATTTCCCTGTCTTGCTCTTCAAGCTCAAAGGGAGTCCATGGCTAACCAGAAACAAACACCACCTCTAACAGACCTTGCATGGCAAGGAACCAAGCGCAGCACCTGGGGAGCTGCTCAATGGCTGCACTGGAGATGACAGGCTGTTTATAGCAGCTCACAGAAAGGCAGAGCAAAATAAACAGAAGGCTACCTGCCTTCCACCCCGCTCCCTCCGAATTTCAAGGGAAAACTTGATTTCTTTCTAAATGTTTCAAGTTTCCAGAAGAGGAAAACAAAATGCTGTCTGTGATGAATGGAGTTTGGCAGCTGTTGGGGACAGGTATGGCACTTAAAACCATAGGAAACTGGCCCAAAACCTTCAGATGCCACAAGGAAACAAACGGCTGATGGGAAGGATGCCTAGAGATAGGCAGGGGGGTCCCAAGTCCCCATTTTTCTTCACAGGTATTTGTCACCAGCGTTCTGCTGGCAGACAGGCCCCCATCCATTCTGCCAGCCAGCTCTTTTCCAAAACAATTGCTCAAAGGACCAGACTTGCAGCTTCTTATCCTGCTTGAGATGCACAAGTGAGCAGCAGGTGCCTGTCTTGAGCCAACAACGCACAATGGTTTAATCCCTGTCCATCTACGTGTGAAGAACAGGCTGAAAAAGCTGGAGCCTTCAGAGCTCGTCACCACCGTGAGGAAAACTAATGGATATGCTGCAAAATCACGCCTGCCATAGATTCTCTGAGCTGCTCCTGAAAGATCATGTCCCTCCTCATTATAGGTTTCCACCAAGTTGTGTCTGCCAGGGAGAGAGAAAAGCACAACCCTGGGGCTCTCCAAGATGGAATTAGTCCTCTGAATTCTCCCTTTGGGCACATGCACATGTGCATGGAGGGAGCACGTAGTCACCTTCACAGAGCACCATGTGCTCCTGTTCCATGATCAGCCCAGATCTGGTGTTGGCAAGGTCAAATGCAAGAAGAAAACTCACCCTGGGGTACCACGAAGCAGAGAGTTGGAAGATTAGTCACCATTCAGATGTCTGAGCTTGTTGGGAAATAGACCATCTGACAAGCAGTGGAGGATGAGAGACCCAAGATGGTGCAGGACTCAATGCTGGAGTTCAGTCCCTGGCTCTGCCCCCAATCCAAGCATCATCTGCTTCCCTCTCTGTGTGCCCCGATTCACCTCAGTCCCCGTCTCCTCTTGGGGCACTGGAAGCTCTCTGGGACTTGCCAAGGGCAAGGTCATCCAAGCACAGCTAAAATCTCCAAGTCCCCTGTAAACAGAGTCAAAGGGAGAACTGGTCCTAACCCCTCACAGGATGGCTCTGAGAGAGAGGGGCTCCTTCTCAGCTATTTCTGCTGTCTCATAGGACACAGGAGAGTGTTTCCAAGCAGATCTGTCAGTCTATTTGGAACATCAATGTTTGCCTAAGCAAATAGCTCGGAAAGCTCCACAAATAGCAGGAGGGTTGGCTAATTGGGGAGAAGTTGGAGAACCACAGAGGAAAACACATGCAGGCAGCACCAAAGGCAGCAAAGAGCATGGCTGAAGGGGTGGTGGCTGAAGGGTTCTGGCCACCCCAAGGGCACGTTTGCCCTCCATATATTGTATTTGTGGTCCCTACGCTGTCAACAACACTTTCTGCATATGCAAATAGGACCATAGTCCTGCAATTACATGGTAATCAGAGGCAAATTACATTCTTGCTGTTTACTTTCAGTGTCCTTAATTAATCCGGTTATTAGACGATTAATGAAGCTTGTTTGGTGAAAAACTCATAGCATTTACAGGGAGAGCTCGTGCGTGCACCCGGCTGGCGGAATGGGCACGGCGGGCTGGAGGCAGCACGGCCAACACTGCCCGTGCCCACGGCCAGGGGAGCAGGGTGACACTGCAGCCTGCCCCATGGGCCAGGGGGCTCAGGGCTTGGGCTTTCCTGCCAGGCTTTGCTCCACCACTGCCCCACAGGGGCTCGGTCCTTCTGCTCAGACCAACCACCACATCTCAGCACTCGCAGCCAGGGCACCGAGGCACTGGCACTGGGCAGGCTGGAGACACAACACCCCCACACACACCCCGGCAGCTCCCACCGGTGCAGAAGCTGCTGGAGAAGACTCCCAGCTCCATGCAGCCTCCAGCCCTGTCTTCCCTCCGTCACAGCCAGCTCCCAGGACACCCTGCCCTCCCCAAAGGTCACCCCAGCTCGTGTTTGGTTAAGCTGACGATAATGAAGTGGCATGTTCATCTAATGATCAAATTGCTGCACCAGGAGCATGAAAGGCTGAGGAGAACTAATTAAGAAGCTCATTTGCATACTCCAGCGTTTCCGGTGCACGCATGGGGTTCCCATAGCAACCAGTACAAAAGCTGGTGATGGTGTGTGGGTTTTAGTGGGTTTTAAGTGCTGTTCCTTCCCTTTGTCATCCCCTGCAGATCACAAAGGCTCTTCGAGGAAGGTGCGGTGACACTGGGCTGGGGAGGGGGATTTCTGCACAGCAAGGGGGGATTCAAACATGCTGTGAGCAGAGCAGGGGGCTGAGCCCACTCCCTGTGCCATCCAACCCAGACACCTGGGGAGCACGGATTTTGGGGGGGATGCACAGCCTGAGGACGTACTTGAACATAAATCCCTGGCCTGATTCTGCTCTGTCAAAGAGACCTTCATGAGTCCCTTTGGTTTCAGCTCCATGAGGAGCGGACAGCTCCAGAGGGAAGTTTTGCAGGGGATTGCACCAAATTCCACAGCATCCCAGTCTTCTGAGGAGGGGCTGGTTGCAGGAACCCCAGGATGGTGATTGCAGCACACAGGACATGTCGGGCACTGCGGGACTGGGACCCTAAGTATGGGAAGAAGGAAACGAGGGACACATTGGTGAGGGTGTCAGACACAGTCGCAGCAGGTTCCCCGCAGTGGAGCGCAGTCCAGCACCAGCTCCTTTCATCATGTCACTTTTTCTAAGCACCAAGATTTCTTTTCTGCTTTGTATTTCTGGCAAGAAACCTTTGCATTTAGATAAGGAATAAAGCCTGGGATCAGATCTGAACTCTGCAGCAGAGATCAACATTTTAATGAATTAAATATATTCTAAACTAAATGTAACCTCTTAGTGCTCACATTTTTGAGTGAGACTAACTTAAAGAAAAAGCCAACAATCCAACTCATTTCAGCTTTCTCTGGCTGTGAACTGGCCACAGGCCAATCAATTAACTTGAATTTATTCGTTACTCAACTTCCCTCTGACAGCCAATTTCCAGGCTGTGAATTGCAGGTGAGCAGTTCCTCCTGCCATGGCCGTGCTCCCATTCCAGACCAGTTTGCAGGCAGTGGTTTCACTGGGCTGCCCGGGAGCAGCGCTTGGCCCAGGGCCAGGAGCAAGGCAGGATGCTCTGCTGGCACATTCAGCGTCAGACAGTGCCAGGGGGATTGGAGGGACATGGGCTGTTTGACATCCAGCAGCAGCATTTACAGATGCAAATAGAGCCTGAGCTGCAAGGAGCATCCCCCAAGGGCTGCGCAGCCCTGTCAGGCCTGGGAAGAGACATTTAATTCCTCCCCGTTAATTTGCTGCTGTGCTGGGAGGGCAGACTGCTTCAGCAAAGCGTGTTTGGTCGCAGAGACCAGATGCTGCAGCTGAACATGAAGCCCCGCGTGCCCACGGATGTTTGTGGGGCTGTGCAGGGTGGTGTTGGGAGTGGGAGGCCAGGGATGAGACCTCGGCTGTGCCGCCCCAGGCTCACCCACCCTGGGCTGCCCCCACACCAGAGCCGGGTGGCTGGGGCAGGTGGAGTGGGGCTGCCCCTCCCAGGGCACTGGGAAGAGAATGATGCTGAGGATCACAAATGGGGCAGCAGAGGAGGCAGAGTTGGTCCCCCCTGCAGCACCCACCACAGTCACACTGCAGTTAGAACAGGTGCCAGCACAGCCAGGGCTGAGGAGACCTGAAGCCCTCATCCCTCTGCTTGCAACATTCTCACTATTTCCCGGGCTAACACAAGAGCCCTTCCCTGTCCCCAGCATCCTGCAATGATCTCCAAAGCCTTTGAGCTGGAAGAAGTCCCCTTGCCCATCCAAAGCCTTCTCCTCCCCTAACATTGTTTTCATTTTCCCCTCCCCCCCTTTTTTATTCTCAATAAAAACATAATTACAGGCTTTTAAAAAAAGCAAATTATAGTGACATACTTTAATTATCTCCAAGCAATGGAGGACTAAATTACACAGTCAGGGAATCGGAGGTTACCTAAAAATAAAAGCAAGAAGCTTCATTAAATGCTAATTGCAGCTTTCACCACTGAAGTGAGATTTCAACAGTCCGCCATTGACTCACTGGGCCCCACAAGTGAACACTGGTGCTGGGGAGAGACCCTTGGATACACATCACATGCCTCCATCCATGTCTCCAGCCACAGGGATCGCCCCAACAGGGAGAAACCAGGCTCCATTCTGCCCCTGGTCCTTCCCCAGCTGCAGGGCTGGGTGCTTCCACCTCCCTCCAGTGCACCCTCTGTCGCCCCAAGACCCCACAGAGGCATCTCTCATCTTCGCAGCAGCACTGATGTGCTCATCACAGCTCCTGGAATGCTTTCTAGGACCGACAGGAGCTCCAGTTGCTCCCTCTAGAGCTGGTCCCCCACTATGTGTGGAATCACAGCTCCTGCCTCAGCTTTGCTGCCCTTCCATTCTGAACACAAGTCGCACCTTGCTCCACGCCTTGGCCCTCCTGGACTCTGAGGCTCTCCCTGTGGGAGAGGAGCTGAATGGAGTCCTGTACTGGAGAAAGGAACAAGCTTTTCCATCCCCTTCCTGCAGATCTGCTCACTAAGGAGCTTTGCCACAGCTGCAACAGGAGATCTCCTGGCCAGAGGGGCAGGGGGGGTGGTTTTTCCCAAGTCATGGGAAGCAAGGCACGAGGTGGCTGGCAGACTGGAAAATTCGCAGAGAAATTATCTTGTTTTTCCATTTCCTATCGAGTTGGCCTAATTATGCCACTGAAGTCTGTAATTTGCCTCTCACAGAAGAGAGTTAATGAATGGTTCCAGGCTGCTGTCGCTCCGCATGGGGCTGGGGTGATGAGCCCACACACAGCCCCCACTCCAACCCCCAGCCATGCCCTGGGACCCCAAAACTTGCCCCTTGTCCCTGAAGAAAGAAGCTCAGCAGAAAAGCTGGGGATTGGGAACAGCAGCCAAGGATAATAGAAAGTTCCAGGAAAGGGGAGATATGAGCAGGCGACAGAAAGAGCTGGCACCCACCTGGGTTTTTCTTCCCACTTCTCAAATTCCCAGAAAAAGTGGAAAATGTGCAGGTCAACCGCTCAGGGAACTCAGGCAATTATTGCTGTTTAAATTCAATAGCCCTTCACAGAAATGCAGGGGAAATCAGGCAAGTGCTTTTAATCTGTAAGGGAGGCGAGGAGGAGAAATGATGGTACAGATTTCACAACAGGCACATCATGTAAAAAAAAATATATACACAAAGTACCAAAAACTAGGAATCTGATATCTAGGAATCAGAATCTACTCTGCTCTTCTGCTCAGCCACAGGCAGAACTGTCCTCAAAATTACCATGCAAAGCAGAAACTGGATCCTGGATCCACCAGCTCCCCTCTCCAGGCATCCACACCAGGTCCTGGCTAGATCCCCATCCATCTCAATGGCTTATAGACAGCTCCCTTTTAATTAGCTTTCATAATCGAATAAGTGTTTAGATTTAAAAAGCACTGTGTCATGAAGTGCCATATAAAATTAAGCAGCTGTGTTGGGGGATCACTGCATCCACTGGAATGTGCCCAGCACTGGGCACAGGGACACGGGTCATTCAGCAGCACAGGGACAGTGACAGCCAGGGCAGGTTTGGGCCAGTAAAAACAGGGCCATCTCCGGAGGGCTCAGAGCATCCCTCCTCACAGGCACAGACAGGGAGGGGAGGGGCATGCGGTAATTAAGGTAGGATCAGCCTTTCCAATCATTATCAGGCAGAATTCAGGGTGAAAGCTGCTTGTAAAGCCAGTAGAGCAGTATCTTCAAGCCAGAAACAGCCCCACAGACATCAACGCGTGTTTTCTGAGAGCCCTCTGAACCAGGCAGTGCCTCACATCTGATCCGACAGTGATGGATGCGCTGGGAACAGAGCAGTTTTTTCTCCTGAGAAGCTCTTTTGACAAGTATGATCTTATCAAAGTTTCAAGCTTTTCATTATGTTGTTTTCTTTTTTTAACTCCTGCCTTCAAGCCCCACTGTGTCCCCTGCACACAGGAAGAGAACAGACACGTTTCCCTCTGGCACTGATCACTGGCTGAAGCTCCTGGGGGGACTCAGGGCATGCAGGTCCCCCCTCCCTGGCTGACCCACCAGGGCAAGAGAAGAGCTGTGATTAATAGCCAGACGGGTTCAGAAACATGCAGAATACAGGGGTAACATCACAGAGGCTCAGAGAGGGGGAAATACAGGCACCTTTGGGCAGGGGGAAGACACAAAGGGATGGGGAGTCATCCCAGCACCCTCTCCAAGGCCAGGTCACCACCAGCTCCATGCTGGTGCACCTGAAACAACAGCTGGGACAAAATCTAGAGACACCCACCCAAAAACCTTCCCTGTCAGCCCAAACCAAGTCACCTCCTGAAACCAAGTCACCAAGAGACAGCAAACGCCGAGTGCAAAACCAGGGTCTTTTATTAGAAATCTCCTCGTATAAAAATGATCATGCTCTACACAGTCATCGAATAATTCATAAACATCCAGGCACTGAACTTTGTTTTTTTTTGTGTGTTTTTGTTTTTTGACTGGTCAGTACATAAAGCAGACGTATTTCAATCCATATGGTCATCACATACATTAAGGAACCACCTATAGAAATCAGCACTTTGAACACAGTCTAGGTTTTATTTTATTTTATTTTGTTGTCTGGTTTTTTATGTAAATTTTATGTGTTTTTATTTATTTTTCCTTTTTGCAACATATAGAATTTGGTAGGATATGGGGAGAGTGTGAAGAGGGACGGAGGAAGACAGGAACAAAAGAAAATGAAGGATTAAAAAAAAAAAAGAGAGAGAAAACAGAAGGTTCTGCACAACCACAAACAATCTCACAAATTCCAGAAACGGGAAAATGTTGGGTCTCTTGTTTTTGTTTTTTTTTGCCAAAATACAGGAAAAAAAACCCAAAGACTTGCCGAAGTCCATCACCTCTTCCCCACACTCCGTCCCCCCGCTCCGCTGTTGCTCTCCCTCCGTGGGAGCCATGCATCGACACCGTGGGCGGTGGAATAGTTTTATTGTGTCTTTATGTATTTTTTTGCTGCTGTTGATGGCCGTTCTCCCAGGAGCTCTGCCCAGTGGCCCTGCAGGAGCGTGTGCCCTGGCTGCCACCTCCCCATCCCGTCCCGTTCCCCTCCAGGGTCCCACGAGGAGCAGCTCAGCTCCCTCCTGGCCGTGGCACCCGCAGTCCCTCTGCGGGCCTGGAGCTAAATCGCGTGGTTGCTGTAGCTGACATAGGTCTGTTTGGTGGCCAGTGCTGGAAGGAGAGACAGAGCTCACATGGATCATGAACGGAGTCCACCCTGCCCTTCTGGCTCCCGTCCCAGCCCCCTGACCCAACCATCGCGCCAGGAGATGCTGGCAGGGATGTGAGCAGGGTTTGCTCATGGATCCGGCCAGCACTGGCACACAGGATCCTTCCCTGCGAGGGCACTGAGCTATGGCAGAGGGGCTGAGCCCCACAGCAGCCTCAGTGCTCTCTAAAGACAGTTCATTCTCAAGAGAGACCCCAGGATGTGACATGAGCCATGGGAATGTGCTCTCAGGCTCCCAAACAGTTCCCTTAGCAACCTCCTACAGACAGACCCACAGGTGCTCCACATTCCCAAAGCTCAGCTTGTCCCCATCCTGCAAGGCACAATTTGGGGTCCTCCTGCTCCCCACAGGGCTGCGCCACTGCCCTTGGTGGGCACGATGCTCTGTGGGGATCCTCCACGAGGCCTCCAGACACCACGGGGCTCAGCAGGCACATGGACACCCTCCAGCCAAGGACATGGACAGTGCTGGCACAGATGGCAAAGCCCAGGACACCCTGAGCAGCACAAATGTGTCCTCTGTGGAGCCATCCCATGGCACTGCATGGAGGGGACATCTGGCAGCTCATGGTGCCTCGCTGACAATCGAACCTTGCTGCAGGTTTCCAACTGGTGTTTCCAGATAACAATTAGATAGAGCAGAAGAAATGAGAGCTGACAGAGCTATTTGTTATCTGCGATGTTTTCGTAGCTGATCTGCCCATATCAAAACCCTGTGAATTATTTATTCTGTTGTTTATTTAAAGATACGTGACCTGCCAGTGATGGAGTGAAAAATGTCCCCTTGGTGCTGCACTGACATCCTCCCCATGTCTCCCACCCCTGTTGCTGTGTCCACTCCCTGCCTTGGCACACCTGGGAGCTCATGCCAAGACCCTGCATCCCCACAAGAGACACAGTGGAGCTGGAGCTGCAGCAGAGACTCAGCTCTCCCTGCTCCCAGTTCCTCACAGGATCCTGCTGCGAGTCCCCACAGAAGCCACCTTACCTTGTGTTTCCAGGTTTTCGCAGAGCTCTGATTTGGCCTCTCCATTGGGGCGGAAACCTCCCTTCTGGGAGAACTTGTTGGACATGGTGGCTGCCGTCACCACCGCCTTGAGGCTCCGCTTGCGCTTGGGGACATTCTGCTCCGGGTGGAAGAGGATGATGTACACCTTGGGCATGTAGAGCATGCCCAGGGACACCGAGGCACTCAGACTCACCGAGATGGTGAGCGTCGTGGTCTGGATGTACATCTGCAAGACACAAGGGCATGAGCTGAAACCCCCCCATAGCTCTGTGGGATCTAAAATGCTCACCTGGGAAAGGAGGAAACAAGTGCACATGGAAAAGTCAGGGTTAAATAAAGGGAGTGGGGAGCCAGTGCTGCAAATGTTGGCACTGTTGGATCTTAAACGTTAGGCTTGATGCTCCACCAGCTGCAGGGCAGCAGCTCTGGCACTGGTGGTGGGCACAGCAAGGACACCCACTCCCAGGGCACCCCCATGCCCCATCTCCCATCAACAGGTAGTTCCCATTCCCCAGCTGGCTCCTGGGCCGTTGTCATGTAAGTCACATATTACACACCGACGCTGCCTTTTTGCAGTCAAAACTAATTTCACGCTCACTGTCCAGGACTAACAGTGACAGATGTTTTGCAAAATGAAAGCCCATTAATCTGACTGTAGAATAATCCATTTTTCTATGGAGAGCATTTGGCAGACTCCTCACAAGCCAGGGGCATCTGAAGCAGGTGGAAATGGGAGGAAGAGACCTCCTCCCTCTGCCCATCCCACCTCTTGGGATGGCCAGGAGGGCAAGTGCCTGCTCTGTGGGCATCCCTGCTCCTTGGGCATCCCTGCTCCATCAGCAGCTGGCACAGGGCTCTGTCCTCTCCAGCATCCTCTCCTCCACACAGCTCATGTGCTGGGTCTGTGAGGCTGAGCAGGGAGGGGGCTCTGGGTCTCCAGATGCCTTTGCACACACCTGGTTTGCAGGTTGCTGACAAGGATTTAGAAGGAGCCTTAAAGCAGTTCCTGGACTTCACCCATGACTCCATCACAGCACAGTGTCCAGGGCTTCTCCTGCAGGTGTTTCACACGTGGGATTTAATGCCATGTGAGGAGGCACAACCTGGAAGAGCCAGGGAAGCCCAGGGGATGCAGCAGCAGCCAGGACAGGGGGTCCCCACCTCCCCAGGGCCACACACTTGACCTCGGGGTTGTTTCTGGAGTGAATAGAGCAGAAGGGTGATGGGGGGCAGATGCTGAGGCAGGGGCTCTGCACAGCTCCCTGTGGGGAGGGGCATGGGGGCAGTTCCATGCCAAGAGAGCTGGTGGGAGACACCTGCTCCCAGCCAGAGCTGCCATCCCCCCAGGACCCACAGCTCCCAGCTGTGACCATGCAAAGGAAATCAACACACGGCCCAGAGCATTCCAACTGGGCCCTGAAGGGAAAATGCCACAAAGCTGGTTCTGAGTCAACTGAAAACTTTGGTTTGTCCCCAGAATAAAACCTCCTGCTGTCACATGTGCCGGTTTGTTTGTTCCACCTTCTCTCTCTAGGCAGTTTTTGGAAATAAAAATGTCATTTCATCAAGCAAAGTCAAAACATATCTCTGTGCCAGAATATGTGCACTTTCTTCTTAATTCCTTTTTCTTTTTCTTTCACTCCAGCTCTCCAGACTCTGCTGCAGGTGTCCTGGACTGGCCAGGATGATGCATTCACCAGGAACAGCCCTGTTTCCCGCAGCCCACACCAGCCTCCACCCTGTGTCTCGCCACAGTCAACTCCCCAGCAGCTCAGAGAGGAATATTTTTAGCCAGGAGCTTCAACACAGCCGTGGAGCTCTGCTCAGTTAACCTTTTGCCACTGCAAAAAATGACCATTTCTCCCTATTTCAGTTCCTACTCTCTTAATTGGTTTCCAGCCCAGGACCCTGCTTTGCCCCTTTGTTAACAAGACTTGAGCTTCCTCCGGAGCCCTCGGAGGAGTGTGCTGTGGTTATCGAGGAAGTTCCAGCTCCTGACCCAGCAGCAACTGCTGCCTCATGGGCAGGATCAAAGAGCAGAACCATCTCTGACTCAGGGCAATGATGTTGGATTGAGGGACTGCAGCAACCTGAAATGACCCCACACAAGCCCCCAAGCCCAGCGCTGTGCTCAGCCCTTGCCCAGAGCTGGAGGAGCCTGTCCTGAGGGAGCAGTCCAGGCTCAATGCACAGCCCTGCACAGCTTGGGCTTGTCCCACAGCAAATCTCTGCATTAACTGGAAGCTCCCCCCACCCTAAATCCATGCCTGGCCCCACTATAAGGGATTTTGCACCATGGTGGGTGTTGGAGAAAGACAAACCTGCTCAGCCTTCCTTCAGCATACTAAACACCACTGGACAGTCCCTCTCATTCCTTCCCTCTCCCTCTTTTCCCTCGCTGAAAGCCAGTGTGATAAACAGAGAAGCAGACAATGACTCCACTGTTCCACTGCCGCCTTATCAGTGCAGGAAATTGTCTCTTTCTTTAGATCCTCTGTTATTGCTATTTCTGTAATCCGCCGGGATCGTCGGGGATAAGAGGTTCTTTTCAGAAAAGGCTTGGGGGACTTGTTACAGTAATATGCCACCTCCATGCAAAGTTGTGGGCAGGAGGTAAAGCGAATTAAAATAAAAGCAGAGATTATTATCCAACTCCTCCAGACCACAGGCCCTCGGCTGCAGCCTCAGCTGGGGTCAGGGCAGAGGTGCCAGTGGTCTGCAGGTGCAGGTCTGCCCATGCCATCCTCAGGATTCCAGCTGTGCTCTCAGGGGAGAACAACAGCCCTGCTGACGCTCCTGGCTTTTCTTTTCCCAGGTGTGCAGATGCTCCCTGGGGCCCTACAGGCCCTTGGTCCCAGCAGCTGGGGTGAAGGCAAGGGGATCCCTCCCCACGGTGACCTGGGGGTGCCCCGAGGGGCATCCCCAGCAGTACCAGCACCACACGGGGTGATGCTGATGCCAGTACCCCCACTTCACATCCCAAGGACCCCCTCAGAGCCAGACCCTCTGTGCAGGCCATGCAATGACTCCTTTTTGACTTTTTTCTCCCCAAGACTGCAAACCAGCAGCTAAAGCACCAAGGCAGCCTCGAGCACCTGCTCCCTCTGGCTGTCCCTCTGAGCACACCCATTGCTCCTCAGCCACAGTCCAGGGAAACTCAGAGCCTGCTCTGATGGCTGAGCACCAAGCTGGCATCCCAAAACCTCTCCAGGGATCACTCGGCAGTGGCAGGCTGCGAGACAGAGTTCTGCGTCCAAGGGGAGTTGGGAACATCACTTTTTCCGCCTCTAATCAGCTTGTTAGCAGCCTAATAACAGAGCAGTCCTGTGCATTACAACCCCCAACGTGAGGCTCAGCCTATTGTGGAGCTGCTGCCTGACAGCCAGCGTTCGGCAGCCCTAAATTATCCCGTGACAAGCTGCAGTGAAGAGGTGAGCAACCTTGCGCATAATCTACAATCATTATCATTTCCATCTTTATTACCCACAGTATGCCGAGCACATTAAGGAGGCTTTCAGGGAGCTTTTGTTTTGCAATAATTTCTTAAAAAACCTGCTTTCTTGTTAGTATCTCCCCTGCCATCTCATCAAAATGGAAATGCTGCAAAAGGCTCCATTTATTTTCTTTAATTCTCCTTCACACTTCCAGCCAGCTTGGTGGAAGTTTTTGGTCGAGCCAAGGTTAGGGCTGGTTGGGCAGACTCGGCCTCCTCGAACACCAGGGCTGGATGCTGAGCAGAGTCAGTTCTCCAGGATGCAACAAACTCAGGTGTCCACAGCAAAAGGTCCCTCAGCAAACCATCCCCAGCCCTTTGCAACAGGTGTTCCCAAAAGCTGTGGTATCAGCAGCTCAGCATCATGGGGACACACTCGGGGGGTCCAGAGAGGGATCCGGATGGTGGGTCACCCCGGGGATTTCCAGGGAACAGCAGCTCCAAGGTTTGTTTGTCAGAGCAGCTCTGGGCTGGCAGGCACGAGCTGTTTGCATTTGACATACACGCAATGACTGCTGTTTTGGCTGGCAGGCAAAGGGATTTGGGTCTCATTCATGAGATTTTTATTGTTTGTTCTTAATTCCTTGCACTAGAGCACGGAGTCTCATCCGGGCTGGCCTCAGTCCCATGGGAGCTCAGTACTGGGGAAAGGTGCTGGCTGGGCAGTGCTTGGTCCCTTTCCATGCAGAAAAGGTGCTCATGACACCGGGGACCTGGATCTACCCTCGGGATTCATCCTCTCCCAGCCCACTGTGCTGCCCACTGCTCCCATCTGGAGCAACAGAGCAAGGAAAACTCTTCCCACCCCAATTTTCAAGCTGGCCGGGCCAAGGGAAGCATCCAGAAGACAAGACAGCCACTCTCAGCCCTGTTCCTCATAGCCCACCGGACACCAGCCAGGCCTCTCCCCTCCTCCCTTACCTTTTCCGCCGACTGCGATGTCCCAAAAAATATCGGGATGAAGGCTAACCACACAATGCAAGTAGTGTACATGGTGAACCCGATGGGTTTGGCTTCGTTAAAGGTCTCTGGGACCCCACGGGTCTTAATAGCATACACAGTGCAGGTGACCATGAGGAGCATGCTGTACCCGAGCAAACAGATGAGGGACAGGTCTGAAATGTCACATTTGAGGATGCCCCGGGCAAAGTGGGGGTTTGTAGTCCGCTGGTCCTCGTAGTCAATGACAGAGTGGGACGGGTCCACGATGAACCAGATGCAGACGCCGACGAGCTGCAGCGAGATGAGGCTGAAGGTGATGACCAGCTGGGAAGCGGGGCTGATAAACCGGGGGGCACTCACTGACTTCTTGCCCTGCTCGAAGATGCGGTAGATGCGGTTGGTCTTGGTGAGCAGCGCGGCGTAGCTGATGCTCATGCCCAGCCCGAGGAAGATGCGCCGCAAGGAGCAGGTGCTCAGGTCGGGCTCGGCGATCATGAGGAAGGTGGTGGCGTAGCAGAGGAAGATGCCTGTCAGCAGGACGTAGCTCAGCTCCCGCCCCGACGCCTTGACGATGGGCGTATCATTGTAGCGCACAAAGGTGATCACCACGAAGAGGGTGGCGATGATGCCCACGATAGCGATGAAGACGGGCACCACAGCCCAGGGAGAGCTCCACTCCAGCTTGATGATGGGGATGGGAGTGCAGCTGGTGTGGTTCTCGTTGGGCCGCTCGTTGAAGTGGCAGCGCTTGCAGTGGAACTCGTCCAGCTGGTACTGGTACCCATCGCAGCGCTCGCAGTGCCAGCAGCAGGGAATGCCCTTCACCAGCTTCTTCCTCTCGCCCGGCTTGCAGGGCAGGCTGCAGATGGAGCTGGGGAGCTGGGTCCCACCTCCTGGCCACAGCATGTTCTCCACCTGTGGGGGACATGACCCCAGCCCTGCTGATGGCACGCCAAGCCTCTGCCAGGCACCCCCAGGGCATGGGGGATGCCTTGCCCTGCCCTGCCTCTGTTCACAGCAGTGACACCCAGGTCCAGCCCCTCGTCCCATCAGCACATTCCATAAAGGGTCCCAGCCCAAGCTGGCATGGGGTTAGGGTGGTGATGAAGCTCTCCATTGGCCTTTTGGGAAAATTCAACATCAGAAACCCAAATCAAAGTCCCTCCTTCTCTGGGAAAACTCCATCTGCTCTGTTCTGGCTTCTCTTTCCTGTCAGATGCCCAGAGCCCACAGGGCATGGTCACACGTGCTGGTGGGCCACTGCAGCTGAAGCACAAGTGTGTACTTTGGGACACCCTCCCCTCTGAACCCCCCCAAGCTTTTCTGTGTGACTTTGCACCCATGGGCTCCCTGGCTCACAGACCCTACAGGGTGAGAAGGGAAACCTGCAGGGACCCACCACAGCACCAGCCCTTACCTTGAGGTGCAGGTGGTCTGTCCATTGCCCGATGACTTTGTACTCAGGGGTGGAGTTCCTGATCTGGTACTGGTAGATGTCATAACGCCCTGGTGCATCTCCATTCTCATTGAATGTCACAGGAGTCCCAGCAATGCCTGCGGGAGAGGCGGGGCTCAGCACCCACAGCACCCACAGCACCCCCAGCATGGGGAGCCCTGGTGATGGGGTCCAAGGGGGCTCTGGTTTGATGCTCCCCCCTTGCTACTTATTTTAAGAAATGGAGAAAATTGCAGCTTTAAAGTTAAATCAAGTGAAGTCTGCAGATAAACGCTAATGAAAGGAAGGAAGTAAAAAATCAAGCAAGAGGGAAAAATAAATAGAAGAGACACTGTGGAGGAGATCAGACGGTGGAGATAAATAGAAGTAATAAGGGGACAAGACAGAAAATGTTTATTAAGGAAATAGAGCAAGGGAAAAGCGGCATTTCCAGAGGAGATCTGA
>JAWWTY010000072.1:573454-624479 GCA_035222235.1 Margarornis squamiger
CCCCTTGCTTGCAGTGCAGCAGGTGACAAATAGCAACACGAATAAATTGTGGGTGCTGCTGCGTGACCCATAATGGGGGACAACCAGGGGCTCCCACCCCCGGGGCCGCTCCTCCCACTGCCCCGGGCACGACAGACCTGAGAAGTTGACATTGCGGATGTACTTGAGCAGCTCCACGCCGTCCACCGGGTCCATCTTGGGGCACAGCCCGACCTTGCCAGGGCACAGGTTCTTGTGCATGTTGTGCAGTGCATGTCCCATGGCATAGACGGCGTCGATGACAAACTGGACCTTCCCCTCCTGCTCATACAAGGAGTCCTGGCCGATCCGCTCTCGGTCTGTGGGTACAGGGGCAGCGTGTTCCATCTCCCTGTGCCCCAGCCAACCCCCAGGGACGTGTCTGCTGCACCCACACCTTTGCAAACAAGCCCACTCTGGACTAGAGCACCTGGAAACTGCTGCAACCCATTCCCAAAACTGCAAACCCAGCCAAGAAACATTCACTGGGGAAATACCCAGCCACTCTCCCTGTAACAGCTCCCACAGTCTCAGTCTCTGTCAGTGGTGTCAAGGACTGCCCAGGCAGCATCCACCACTGTCTGCATGTCCTCCATCTCATTCCCAAAGCCTCCTGTACCTCTGCTCCCCTGGTCACCCCCTGGCCTCACTGACCCTGCAGCCTCCCTGGCTCACAGGATCCTGCAAGGATCTGGCAATTACCAGTGACAGCTGCCTTCATCCCTGTTATAACTGCCCTTAATGGGACCAGAAACATGTTAATCACTTAGGAGACGACACTGATTAGTGTAACACTGTGTTAATTACAGCTAAGAGAGCATATCCCAAGGGGTGCTGCCACGATGGAGAGCCCCGGTCTCTGCTCTTCCATTCCCACCTCCACAGAACAGCCAGGCACCCTGCCAGGCCAGTGGGAAGGAGGGTTTGTCTGAGAGCCGAGGGCATGGCCCCCCTCCTCCAGAGGGGCAGCACACCCTACAAAGCCATGCAAGGGTGTCCAAAATTAACTCTAGCTCCACCAGGCTTGGATGCACCCTGATGGGATTGTGGGATTCATGGGGGCCACAGGGGACCAGGCACTCAGCCTGTGCAGGTGGGGACAGAAAGGACCAAGGAAGCAGTGGGTGCTGATCCCCTCCATCCCTGCTGTGGAAGGGTGGGCTGAAGCTGGTGCTGGATGTGGAACAAACCCCTGCTGAGAGGGGACAGCCCCACGAGCTGTGTCGGAGGTCCCTGTGCCAGGAGGAGGTGACACGTGCCACTGACATGACACTAAAGCGAATTGATAACAAACTGACCGACAGGAAAAGATGATATCAGGGAGGTGAATTCATAGCCCATCCTTCAAAGTTATAAAAACGCTTTTGGAACATGGAGATTACTCATGCAAACCCTGCCAGGTGATCCCTCCTTCCACATTATTGACAGGAGCCATTAATCTTCTCCCTCAACTTTGAGCCCTTCCCCACATTCATCTCTGAAGGTGCAGACAAGCCACTCTGTCTTGTCAAGATAATTACCCATTAAAGGAAGAGATGTAATAGACTGTCCAGGGGAGCTGAGCCCATGGGGATGTCCCAGCCCTGCCACCACCCCCAGCACCATCCTGCCTAGGAGACACATGGGATGTAGGGCTGGTCCCTTACAGCTCCTTGGCTTCCCAGCAGCCACCTCAATCCCACACAGGTCCCAAAATCCAACCCACTGCATTAACACAGGCTGTGGAGCATGGATTTTCATCCCAGCCATCTCTGAGCCTGCAGCGAGCATCAGACTGGCATGGTGGGAGAGGCCAGATCCGGTGCCAAGGCTGAGCATTGCAGATAAGGAGACATCCCTGGGGCTGTCCGTCTGTCCGTCAGCACCTTGCCCCAGGCCCCAGCTGCTTTTTCCAGATGGGAACTAGGTTGGTGCACAGAGGGGCATTGTGGAGCAGACAGCCGAGGCTTGTTCCCAACATGGAGACAATAAATCTCTGCCAAACTCGAATAGATTAGGACCACGAAAGGGATGTGACCTGCTGATTATAATAGCAGGGTCATGCATCGTTCTACAGGGCAGATAATTAATTTTCAAGTGTGTGATGAGGCTCCACGGCCCCCTTGGAGGAGGGATGCAGATATCTACTCCAGCGGCAGATGAGAAGGGATTAGCATCAATTCCCATCACACCATCGGTGCTGGCTTTTGGCAGGAGTTAATCAAAATCACTCACAGTGATGCTCCAGGAAGCTGGGGATGAAGAATCTCCAAATCTCATGGGAGCTGGTGGCAGCACCCAGCACCCATTGCCATGTTTCTGGGCTCGGTGAGCCCATCCAGGAGCAGGGATGGTCCACCCACATGGGATGCTTGTGGCGAACAAATGATGTGTTCTGTGGCTGGTCTTGGAGGTAACACAAGCAGTTGCCATGAGGGATTCCACTGCATCAGCCCTCACCCCTCACCTTCCTCCCAGCCCTCCCAGGATGGGAGTCACAATCTGTCCTATTCAGGGATTCTTCAGTTTGGTTTTTGGGGTGTAATAAACAATCAAAGCTGGCATTTCTCTGGGCAAGTTGGGCTCTACTGAAACCTGAAGAAAATAGCCTCAAATGGGCCGTTTGCATCGGCCCTGCAAGGCAGGAGCTCACGGATCTGCACAGGCAGGTGATTTGCTTCACCGTGTGTTAGTGCCCTGCTCTCTCTGCCAAACAAACACTCAGGAGATGGTTTATTTGCTGACAAGTTCAGATAATTTAAAGACAGTTCCTAGGACATTTGCCACACGATGGTTTCAGCTGCCTCCACTGACACCTTGGCCCTGAAATATCACCTGTTTAAAAGCTACATCACTGTGAAGATGAGGAGATCAGTGTTCTCAGGATCCACTCGTGCATCTCCTGGTGCTAAGGGTTTTGTGATGCACTCAGGAAGGATGAAAAGCTCTTGGCTACCCAAGGCCATGGCCACTAGCCAGTTTCCTTGCAAACCCTTGCTGCTTACCCAGCTCAGGCCTATGCGTTAGCCACAAGACTGCCCAGATCATCAGCTGAACATTTGGGGAATGGCTGCAAGGAGAAGGATGTAGAAGCACCATCCCACTTATCCTCAGTGGTGAAAGCAGTGGGAAAAAAACCCCATAATGAACAAACTTCCCAGGCACAGCCAGGTCCATCTCATGGCACACCGCAGCTTCCACAGACATCCCTCCCAAGGGACAGGAGGGACGCACAAATGTCCCCAAGTCCTGCCACGTTGCAGCCCAAGAGCCACTGCGTCATTATCTGTCTTCAGCCGGTGCCAGGCAGGCAGTAAATCTCTCTCATCTCTCAGTAAACATGTCACCTCCTCGAGCCTCCAACCATCACCTGACAGCAGCACTGTCAGCAAGACAGATCCCCGCTGCCTTGTTTACTGCATTTGTCCCTAAAGCCTCTTTTGGCTGGAAATAGCTAAAAATGCACAGTGGGGGTTGAGGAGGGGGTCAGAGACCTAGAATTGGGCTTTGCTGTATCCCCACCTGGCTTTGATGTTCCATCAAAACCAACCACACTCACAACCAGGACCAGAACCCCTCTCAAAAGCCCCCCCCTTGCCCACAGCAGCCCCGCAGCTCTTACTGGTGCACTTCTTGATGCTGCTGCCCTTCCTCAGTGCGTGCCGGCTCAGCTTGCAGTGGAAATTATCCTCCCAAAACTCAGCAAACCAGATGTTTCGGCGGTTGTTGTCCAGTGTCCTGCTGGAGAAGTAGCGGTCGAAACCTGCCCAGGGAAAAGTGGACGGAGGGGCTAAATCCCTGGGATGGCAGAGAGATGCATAACATGTCCCCCAGCTCCCCAGAGAGAGGGGAAGGGCAGTCTCGTGGGCAATGGCAACACATCAGACTGTGTTGATGTGGGATTGTGTCTGAGGCACCACTTGGGCAGAGCTGCAGGAGGAAAACCCACTCAGGGAAGACCCACTGCAAAACACAGAGATTTTCTGGGACATTGAGGGCAACAAGAAACACTTCTCTAGGTACATCAGTGCTAAAAGGAAGAGTAGGGAATATGTGGCATGCAGAAAATAAGGGGGGGACTGGTGACAGCCAAATGGCTTCACCAAGGGCAAATCAGATGGTCTTTAAGGTCCCTTCAAACCCAAACCATTCTGCAATTCCATGCTGATTTCACAGCCAAAACCTGCAGTTAGGGGGCTGTGTTGGGGCAGGCAGCAGACCCAGGGGTGAGCTGAGGGGACCCACCGAGCGCAGCCCCATACCTCTGACAGAGACCCGCTTGGGCAGGATGGTGACAGAGCCCTCGGCCACCTCCTCCAGGTGCAGGACTGGAGCAATTTTGGAGCCCCAGCTGTCCGAGCCCATCCAGATGAAGTGCCCCGTCTGGTTCGCCCTCTTGGCCGCCTCCAGCACCCTTCTGTGGAGAGAAGCAGCACGTGCTGGGGCACCAACTCCACATCCAGCCCCAGGGAGGTGGGATGCTGGCATGGGGCAAGGAACATCACTGATGGCATCTCCTGCTTCAGGCACGTGGTCAGCACCAGGCACAACCTGGTGTATATGGATACACAGGAGCAGCCCAGCTCCCACACCCTCCGTCCTCATAGCCCAGGCGCACAGGCTGCTTCTCCCATCTCATTTGCATATTTGCTGACTGGTAATTGAATTTCCCCTTAATTACCCAACATTAAGAAAGAAAAAAAATCAGGTTATGCTGCAGCAGGCAGGGAAAGAAGCAGCTCCTCAGCATCGCCAGCCATGGGAGAGGAACAGCCAGTGCTGCCAGCGCCCAGGACGGAGCTGAACTGGGCTCTGCTGGGCTCAGCTGGGCAGCTGGGAGTGGAGATACCAAAGGATCCATCCTGCTGAGCACCCCTCATCGTGCCAGACTCTCAGTGGTGGATGGGAGTGGAGCGTTCCTGGATCTGACCCTCTGGGCTCTGCTTCCCAGGGCTCGCTGTCCCCTCGGGGGTCGCGTGGGTCCCCAGCCGCGTGGGAGAGGGGCCCGGGGCAGCTCTGTCTCCCTGTGCAGAGCAAAGGCAGGCTGTGACTCACCCCCCGTGTCGGAGCTGATCATTTCAAGTCCAGATGGTGTTTAAAACGTGTAATAAGGAAAAAAAAGCCATAGCAATCCAGCAGAGAGTGAAGACGAGATGGGAAGAGGCAGGCGTGCAGTGAGAGCCGTGCCGGCTGCTCCGAGCTCTGGGCACATCCCAATACAGGGTGGGCACAGCCCGTGACCCACTCCGGGCACAAGCAGCACCTCCAGCTGCCCATAGACCTCCCCAGGGCAAACCCAGGGCATTCCCGTGGGATCAGGGATTTATCCCTGATCTGAGCCAGGCAGGACTTGCAGCAACAACCTTCCCAGTCCGTCCTGCCCAGCAGCATGGCCCTGATTCCCATCTCCCAGGCTCCACAGCCCAAGCTGGCACGAGGGCTGGGATCATGGAGGACCCCACGCCCAGGATAAAGCCAGATGCTGTGGAACCCCACTGCCCGGGGCTGCAATCCCATTTGTATGGGTAAATGTTTCCAGACCCCTGGTAATGGGACCTGCCATTTACCCATCAAGGTAAATCCCCTTCTCCCCTCATCATCACCTGATGTCAGTTCCACAGACATTTCTATTAAGGAAGGAAAAAAGAAACTGGGAGCGTTTGCACATCTGATGTAAACTGATTTAAACTCACAGTTTACCCACATTTACATAATGTTTGCTGATTAATAAATTAGACACTTAGGAAATCAGGGGTAGCTCCATGTGAATCATTCTGCTCCATAAACAGCAGAGCCACAGACACCACTTCACCCGCAGAGCAGCTCATCACCTCGGAGCATGGCCACGTCCCCAGTCCTGCTGGGCAGCAGAGTTGGGGGAGTGGTCCCCAAGAGGTCCCCCAGACCTGTTGGGGGGCTGCATGGCAATGCAGAACTGGTGCCTGGGTCCTGCCCTGGCCAGCTCAGACCAGCCCCTGAGTGACATAAAGCAGTGGGTCATGACAGCCAGGGCTTCCAAAACCAATAGAGAGTGGATTTTGCCTCCATTCAGCTCTGTGTGGCTGTGGTTGGATGGCAGTGACATGCCAGGTGGCCACTCTGAGGTCAGCTCTGGTGGGTCCCTGCCACCCTTCACGGTGCATCCTGTCCCCACTGCAGACACATCCCTTCAGTGACCCCCTGCCCCAGACCCCCTGTCCCAGCCAGGGCTGCCCCTCCACACCTGATATCGTCCTCGTTGGCAAAGATGATGACGGCCCGTGCGTGGGAGGTCTCCAGGAGGCGGCGGATGATCTTGTCAAACTCTCCCGGCTTGGGTTCCCTTGGGATCTTGACGGACTGGGCCACACAGACACCCCCTGCAGCAGAGAGAGCCCCGGCACTGAGACACCCCACGAGTCCCCATCTCCCCGGGACAGCCTGCCTTCCCAGGGCTCCAGTTCCAAGCACCAGCCCCTCCCCAGCCCAGGATTTGCAAAGAGTTTTGCACATGGAATGGTCAAACTCTGGCAAAAGTAGCCCATGGGAAGGGCAGATGAGCCCTTCACCCCGAGACAGCAGCCAGGCCCTGCAGAGGGTTTTATTCCCATCCCTGCAGCACCAGCTGAGCTCCATCCCAGCTTTCCAAGGGGCCATTGCAAAAACAGGTAATTAAAATTAAAAGAGATATGGGGAAGTTGGCAATTGGAAGAGCCCACACACACTGCTGTTGCGCTCCCAGCCTCCAGCTTCGGAAAGCCAGAGCTCCTGCATTTCTGCAGATGCCAATAAAGAGAGAGATGAGAGAGAAAATTAAACATTGCGGGACCTTCTGGATGTAATTGATGGTCTTAATTTGCATAGTAAATGACACGGCTGATGCCTCCTGCCACTAACAGATCCCAGATTAAGCAAAGGTCGGCATAATTAGCACGTGGGGCAGGGAGAGATTCCCAGTGCATGGCCCTTGAGAGAAGCAGGGCAGGATGGAACGGGGACAGGTTCCAGGAGGGTTTGCTCCCTACATGGGGCTGCAGGAGAACTGGGAACATTTGGCCCCTTGCAGCCAAAGAATGAGAGAAGGGGGATCTGCTGGGTGCTGAGCAGGCAGCAAGGGTGGGCACAGCACCCCCAGCCTGCATCTGCTGGCTGGAACTTTTCAGGGGGTTTCTGGGGGATTTTTTCCTATGGTAAGAAATTGGGCCAATTTGCTGTTTGTTTCCCATATGGGGAGCCAGATGGATGGAGGGGAGGGAGTTGGATAAACAGACACCCGGACAGACAGATCAGCCAGGCGCGACAAGCAGCATCAGGCAGTGCCAGCAGGACAGGAATGTCCCTGCCTGGGGACACTCACCCGGTCACCACCGAGCCCCGGGCCAGGACAGGGGGTCACAACACACTGCCAGGGGCCACCACGCAGCTTAATTACAGTTTCCATGGCAATAAATAGAGAAAATCCAACAAAAGCAGCAGTTTTCAAACACAAGAACCTTCCAAAAGCCTCGGTGCAGTCGGGCAGGAGTGTGCACAGACCTCAGGGATGGCACGGGGACACCCCTGAGTGCCACCAGGCACCAACACTGTGGGGCTCCCATGCTGCATGTGCTCAGCTCTGGGCACAGGAGGGCACACACCATGACACATGTCCCACTGGGAGATGGACTCCTGAACACGTATGCACTCGTGAGTGTGTGATGCAGGGAGACGGGGGCACCCATGGCAGCTGCACACCAGCCCCTTCCCAGCATGGCCAGAGCAAACCCAGCTTCAAAACTTCCCTGAGACAACAACGAGGAGGGGACACAGGAGATGGGCCCATAAATAAACAAGGAAAGAGACTAAATCGATGGCAATTCAGACATGACTATGTTACTCAGCTCCTCCACTAAATCAAACTAACAAGGAATGCAGCTCCTCCAGGTAAGACCCTGCAGGGCCTGGGAGTCCCTTTCTCCCGCAGCAGATGCGGGAGACCCCACCATTTAGTGGGTTTATCTTCTTAATTAATGAAAGGCTAGTAATGAAAAGAAAGAGGTCCATGGGGCCGGGGGGCAGTGGCTGGGGGTGGGCAGAGCTGTGTGTTTTGGGGAGCCCTGTCTCTCAGCACCTGCATTATTCACAGCCCCTGGCACTGCAGTGGAAGGGGATTTGCCAAGGGATGCTCCCACTGTCTTCACACAAAAATCCATTTAGTCAAAACACTCCTCTAAAGCAAGAAATCAAAGTGAGGAGGTGGTGGTGATGGGGAGGAGGTGCAGCACTGCTCCCTGACTTGCCACAAGGTGTGACTCCAGGAGAAGGCAGGATGTGATGGGTGGGGACCCCTTTCAGTCCCCAGCCAAAGAGGAGCAGGAACAGAGGTGAAAGCCTTCAGGATGGGGGTAACACCCCACAAGCTGCTGCTGTTTGGAGGCAGGTGCTGGGTTGGAGGATGCTCAGTCAAGGTCCCATGCATGCCATTGCTGATGGATGGAGGCACAGGACACACGACACCTGTGGCCAGAAACAGCCTCAAAAACCCAACCTGAGCCCATCTCCAAACTTCCCTTTCAAATGCTGCCTGCACCATCCTCAGGCACATGGCTGTGTCCCTGCCAGCAGCATCACCCCCAGCTCAGTGGGACTCTCCTCATGCCGCTGGGGTAATGCTGTTGTCAAACACGGGTCAGGGTTTAATCTCCACTGTTATGGCTCAGTGGGAGCGCAGCCACTCTGGGTTCCCCTCCTGACTGCAGGTGGCTAATTAGCTCTTGCTGGAACTGACGTGCACCAGCACTGAGGGGCTCTGCCAGGGCTCCCACAGAGCAGCGGCAGGGACCTGGGCAGGGGGGACCTGGCCCAGCTGTGCTGGGAACAGCAGCAAGCATGTTCCCCCAGTACGATGTGCACCCTGGGCAGTCCCAAGGAGGGATCACCCTCTGCACTGCCCCGCAGCACCAACCCTCTGTGAGCACCACCTGCACAGCTACCCTGCCCACCCTGGCTCCTGTCCTAACCCCAGCCCTTTACAGGAGATTCCCAAGCCCAGAGCCTTAATTGGGAGCAGTGGGCTGTTCCCCCGCCCCAGGATTCATTATTCTTGTCACTTCAAAGCCTACAGGAAGCAACTCATTAAAGGAGAAGTCATTAGGGATACGAATCTGTGCCCTTATGGAGAGAAAGCTCCCACACATGGTGAGACCAATATGCTGTGGTCAAACCTTCTGCCTTAAGACCTGGGAGTGGCTTTTTGGGGGCGACATCCTGGTGCATCAACCAAAAGTAATGAACCCAGCTACAATCAGAAAGAGACAGCCAGGGATGTCACGTGGGGATGAGCAAATGCATCACAAATATACATCAGCCTCTTAACTAAAAATATAGAAAACTCAGTGAAGGATAAAACAATAGAGGGGGGAAATGACAGTAAAATTGATCCAGACACATGACTAAGGAGTCCTGCTGAAATATTCCCCCCTTCACAAGCCCAGCACTACACATTCCAGAGCACGGCACAACACGCTGCACTCACCAGCTCTGTTACATAAACATCAATCCAATTCCTCATTTCTGAGAGCTCGGTGACAGCAGAGACATCAACAACCCAGAGCCAAAGGGCTGCAGACAGGTCTGTCCAACCCCCCAAATGGTGCCAGGGGTCAGGGGCATGGGGACATGCTGGACAGAAGGGCTGGAGGGGGGGACACCTCGATGCTGGTCCTGCTGTGCACCTTGGTGCCCAGTGGAAATCCAGCTGACACCCACAGCCTATGCAGGATGTTTTTTGGGAGCAGGATGCTTTGGAGGAGCACTTAAAACACTCAAAAATGGCTGAAGAATATTCATCCTTTGCAGAATTAACATCTCTGCAATTCTGGCACCCAAAAAACCCAGCATACTAGTGAATAAGGACACTCCAGCCACCAGCAATCACCAAGGGCCAACAGCATCATCACCAGAGTAACTGTAATATGGATAGAGATATAAGGATAAATAAATACAGATATAACAGCCACCCAGGTCAGTCTGTCGTGGTAGCTCAGGGCCAGCCCCAGCTGCAAGAATAACCCATCTCTAGGGTGAGTTTCTTCCCTCCATCGTCACCGGAGGTCGGTTTGTGCCTCGAGCAGAAACGCTTTGCACTGCGATGCGAAGCTTCAACGTGAGGCTTTGCTAAAAATTGAAACTGAAGGTCAAGTTGATAATGCATCAGAAAGCAAACAGCTTGAGTGCGAGCTGCTAACGACAGCAATGAGCATTATTGCCTGATGGAAATAAAACCCGACTCTGAAGGCTCAGGCTTGGCATGAGAAATGAAGCAGAGCGCTGTGGGGATGAGAGCAGGGAGATGCTCACCCTGAGCAGGAACCCCCCGGGCAGAGCCAGCATGGTCTCTGCTGAGGATGGGGCAGGGCTGGGGCAGACTGGCTGCTCCCCCAGCACAAACACCCCCGCACAGATAATCTCCACTGCTTGACCAACAGCTGGCAAGCCCCTGGCACAGGCCAGATCCTCCCTCAGCTGACAGCTCTTTCCATCCCTCTGCCAGGCTGGAGGGCCCTGGAAGCAGTGACAAATCACAGGACCCTTTCAGCTGCTGGAGAAATGCAACTGAGAGCCAAACATATCCAGCCCAGCTATAATTGAGAGGATGGAACCTTCACCCCTTCCCGGTGGATCCGTGCTGGTGTAAAGGTGTTTCATGTCAGGAGAGACCTTTGCACAGTGGAAGACAGACAAGTGAAGTGGGCACAGCCTGGCTCTTCTTCCAGCCTGGCAGGTGCCACTACAGAGGGCAGGGCTCATTGGGTTTCAAGTACACAAAATAAAAACAAAAAAAAAAGGCAAAAAAAAAAAAGCATTTTCTTGGTCCAGCCTCCCCATTATTCACTGTGGATCTATTTCCATGGGCAAAGCAGTGAGGCTGACCTAGTGCACTCATTCCCAAGGGAGATGCTCCAGAGAGCAGGTTGGAGCAGGTCAGAGCCCACACAGGGCCCTGTGCTCAGGATGGCACATGACAGCTCTTACAAATATCTGTGTTCCTGCAGCACATCAAGGATGCAGCGTCACCACTGGCACCTCACGCCGCTGTTACACTGCAGTCACCATGGAATTATGCTTTTTGATAACTAAATTATCACTAATGCACATAATCGTTGGGTTATGTGGATACACAAATTACAGGACTCTCTCAGCCCTGGATTAACACACAGCCGTTTCAGCTCCATGTACACTCGTTTACTCCGCAATTACACTGTCAGATCGTTAACATCTGGTTAGAGGAGTTCGTGGTAACCACAGGTATCTCGAAGGAGAAATGCTCGTGTTACAGTGGGACCACAAGGCACAACCACTGCTCTTTACTGGTGTTTAAAGGAGGAGGAGTGTGGGTTTGAATTGTGCCTGTGCTCCTGATCACGTGGAGCCAGGCACCTAGACCCCCTGCACCCATGGATGGGGCAGCAGAGCCTTCTCCAGCCACTCCCCAGACCTGCCAGGCACCACACACACCAGTACACAACCAGTAACCCAGCAGTACCTCTGCACCTGCAGATCCACACACCCCTGCAGCACCTCCTCCAGAGCATCCCCACGAGCTCCTTCTTGAAAAACCACAGCCCCGTGAAAATATTCCGCTTTTCAAGTGAAAATCCTGAAGAGCAGCTTCCAGGTTGGATCCCCAGATGGGTTTCTCTGCATACTAAAAGCAGAGCTGGTTCCAGTGCCAGGGCGCGCGCGCGAGACGGAATTAACGCTGTTCCTATTTATAGGGCTTTGATTAGGAGCTCGTCACCTAGAAGTTTTTATTCCCTTTATCCATTTATAAGGCCATAACACAGTTTGACTGGCTCCAGATAGGCTGGTGTCCCACCGACTTTGCCAGAACCTAATGTGCCATTCAGACACACTTAAGCCAGTAACAAGCAGCAGCCTGAGCACCGCAGGGTTTTAACTGCCTCAAAAAACACCCTTCAGCTCCCGTCTCACCCCGTGCACGTGACACTGCAGAGATGAAGTGATGCTGGAGCCAGGAGGGACCCCAGTGCTCTGCCAGCCCCTCCGTGGGGTCTCAGGGCAGCTCTGAGCTCACGGTAAGAGCACCCACAGCAGCAATTCCCAGGGCTCCTCACCAATCCTGGATGCTCCAGGGTTGATTCTCAGGTACCCACAAACTCCCCCACTGCTCCCAAGGCTGCTAATCCCCCCTAAGCATCCCAGAGCTCCTGTCAGCAAAACGCTTTCTAGCTCCAGACAAATCCTCCCAAAGAGTTTTGCTGAGCACAGACTTTTTGCCTGTCCAAAGCCCATAGACAAATTAAAGCACCTGCCCTCAGGGATAATTCCGCTAAAATTGGGCAATGTGCACAGTGGTGCCAACTTTATTTTCTGTTAAAACCTGGGAGTATTTGTAAAAGTCTTTTCTTCTGGAAGACGCCCAGTGCCGTGGCTCAGATGCAGAGAGAAGGGGTCAGACCAGCTCGGAGGAACTGAGGTTTCCTGGGGAGCAGGGAATGAGACCTCAAGATGCTTCCCAAAAGCAGCCTGCCCTGCAGAGTGAAGCCCAGTATTGCTGGTCACAACCCTTGCTGGAAAGCTTGAATCCTTCCTGGCCACCACATTGTCCTTGCAATCAGCACAGCAGCACCAAAACCCACACTGCTCCAGGGTCATTCCCCAAACCGCACCATCCACCCCAGTTCATCGCCCCAAACACATCCCAGCTCAGCCCAAGGAGCACAACCAGACATGTCCCTCCGACCCACCCACTGCCTTTGCTCATCCTCCAGCCACAGCTGCTCCTGTCCCAGGAGAAATCCACTCACCATCCTCCCTGGACTTCTGGATGAAGGCCTCCACACCGCTTTCACCGTAGCTGCCCTCGGAGGCCAAGGTGGACACGTAATTCCACTTCAGGGCTTTGACGATGTCCACCATGGCCTGGGCCTGGTACGTGTCCGAGGGGACGACACGGGAGAAGAAGTCGTAGCGGCTGTTGTCGCTCAGGTCCGGCGCGGTGGACGCGTAGCTGATCTGGGGGATCTGGGGTGGAGGAGGGAAAGGCAAAGCATCAGGGGAAGCAGGTGATCCCCACCCCACGGCGATGCCCTCGCCTTGCCCTTGCTCCCAAAGCCCTGCTCTGAGGTGGGAATGGAGGGAGACCATGGGTCAAGTGGAGCATGTGCCACCAGAGGGGCATGGGGAGCTCCCGGAGACATCAGGGCTTGGGCACCCCCTGCACCTCAGGGTCACCCAGTAGGACCCCAGAGGGGTTTCCCAAGCATTGGATGTGCCCAGCGTGGGAGAGGCCAAAGAGAAAACCTGACTTCTGACCTGGCCAGCACTGCCAAGGTCTCCCTTTGGCTTCCTGCCCCAGGAAGGACAGATCCAACCCCTCACCTCCCACCCCGCCAGGTCCTGCCCACTCAAGCCATAAATAAGCCCTTTAAATTAACCAGATCCTTCGCACCTTTCACAGCACATTGGGATGATTTAGCATCACAGGACTAGGTGATGTTTAACACTTACACAGCACTTTCCATCTCTAAAACACACCACACATCCTCATTTATCTTAAAGATGGAAAAGGCTTATTAAATTATCAAGCCCATGTTCTCACCACCAGCCTGAAGCTCCCCACCAAAGACACCCTGAGTATCCAGCCTGGAGCTGGTGCATCCCAGGGAAGGCTCTGGCCACCCACCACCCTCTCACCTTCCTGCAGGTGCTGCTTTACTGCAGGACAGAGCAAACAGGGCATCACTGAGCCCAAACCACCCTCAGGGTGCCTCGGGGGTGAGTGGGTGCAGAGCAGTGATCCCCAGCCCTTACAGGACTCTTCTCCTCTACTGTTTCCTCTGATCCACTTTAGGAATAATTCAGTAATTACAGCTGCCAGAACCACAGGGGACTGCAAGGGAGATCCCAGTGATCCTTCAGGCTGAGCAGGCACTTGGATGCCCAAATCAGCTCAGGCTACCTCAGGTGCCTCTCCCAATACCCTTCCCCAACAAGCAGTCAGCCAGTTCCCAGCAGCAGAGACACCCAGCTGGGTTTGGGGGGGCCAGGAGAAGGTTTGGGGTCTCTGGGAATCCTAGTTTGTGTTCTCAGATCCAGACATCTTTCTGGGAGCCTGGCTGGGGAGTGGCATCCCAGGGATGAGGAGATGTGCACCAGGGCCACCCCAGAGATCCTCCTGGGTCTCCCAGCCCCAGGACCCACTTCATCCTCCTCCACTCCTGCATCTCCCAGTTCCTCCTTTGTTTCTCTGTTATTTCCCCTCTCCCGCTCCTGCTTCTCTCTCTATTAAATGCGATTCTGGTGTTATAAACCCATGACTCCACCTGAATGCTAAAAGGCCCCTGGAAAGGAGCAGCCACCTTTCTACCTGCCTGCGAAACAGATGAAAAAAGGGAGAGATGGAGAAAGAGTGGGAGAGGGAGAGGAAGGAATCTTTATCAAGGCACAAATAGGATTACTCCCTGTGACAATCTGCTTTGTGCTCCATTCCGAGGGGCTCTGATCTGCTCGTTGGGGATCTGTGACTGGAGCCGGTGCATGAGACTCGATTAAAATTCTGCTCAGCAGGTGAGGCACTCGCCTGGCAATCACTCATGCCGGGGGGAGCAGGGGGGGCTGATCAGAGCCCTCTCCCTCGCCTCCTCCCACCGCCCCTGCACGACGGACACGGGCTCAGGGGGGAGGCAGTGTCTGCACAGTGCCCATGGGACCAGGGCACGGGAAGCAGCAGTGATTCCACATCAAAGGCGCTTTGGGGGCAGGGATGCAACCCTGCCCTTCCAGGGAATCCCTTCCCAATGATTTTTCCCCTGCAAAGTGTTTTGGTTTAACCAGATCCCTGCCTCCTCCACAGGGTGCTGAGTGATAGAGACTTCCCAGCTATTCCCTATGCCACCACCATCCCACCCAAGCTCAGGCAGTCTGGGATTAACCTCCAGCCTGCCCATCCTGCTCCAACCTCAGATGGAAAACAAAGCCCAGAAAATACCTGTTGATCTACAGGCTACAAACTGGAAGCTATATTTTTAATAAACAAAAGGAAAGAGCTTTTTTCTTTTGCTCCTCTGCCTTGGATGAAAGTGAAAATAAAATACCAGTTCCCAAATGACTGTTTCATAGATTTCTTCTGCCTTTTCCCCCTCTGCCTTTTTGATAGTCCAACTCCTGGCACCAGCTATTTTCTCAGATAAAAGACAAAAGTCCTTTTAGGTCCATAAAAGCAAAATGCAGGCAGGGAATTCAAGGTTCTTAGAAAGAAGGATACAGTGGGAAGGGGGAGCTGGAAATATATCTTAGCTGCATATTTGGCCACTGGTGGTCCCTTGCCTGGCTCATCTCCAGCCTGGAATAAACACTGGGTTGAGGAAATCAGTGGGACCAGCTCTCCTGCACCCCAAGACTTCCTTGTGAGACAGAGTGGGGAGTAACCCCACGACAGAGGGTAAAATCTCCTTCCTCCTCTTTTTTGGAACCAAAAACCAGAACCAGCATCACCCAGAAGCACCCCCAAGCCTGAAGAAATGTCCCTTGGGGTAAGAGAGCAGGTGGGAGCCACGACCTGGGGTGTCATCCTGCTCCCCCAGCTTCTTGGGTCAATGGAGTGGTGTGACTGACTTCCAGTGCACTGGAAAAGCTGGATTTTGTACCCATCATTATCACCCGTCATTATCACAGCTCAGGAGCTGCTGTGGCATTTTCTCCATCAGTGTGGGACAGAATCCCTCCAGACTGGGGAGAATTAGACCACGGTAGCAAATTCAGTACATCCCATCTAAGGCTTAAACCATCCACCTGAACATCAGCCTGGGCAGCCAGGAGGGAAAGAGCCCCAAACCAAGGGGGCCATTGCAGAGTCAGAATTGGGCACATTTATCAGGAACACCCCATGAGCAGGGGCTCCTGCACCAGCCCCCCATCCCAGAAACAGGGTCAAAACCAGATAATTCCCTACCCATAATTATTAATTTCATGCATATCTTATGCAAACCTTTGGTTCACCGACAAGATGGAATTGATTTAATTAGAATTTCCATCATTGAGCCATTTAGATGGCAGCTTTTAATTAGGGAGAGCGTAAAGCACCGCAGGGGCTGGAACAGCGAGGGGCTGAGCGGGGCTGGTTGGGCACTGGCATCAAAGCAGAGTGAGCTGCAGCCCCATCCTGCTGTCCCTTCCCTGGGCACAGGGTCAGTGCCAAGCCAGGATCCAGCCCTCAGCATCACCTTGGAGAGAAGCAATGCAAAACTAAAGCACTGGGAAGTGCAGGAGGTGCAGGAGGAGGCTGCCCTTCAGCATCCTCCCTGCCAGACCTGCCACCCCCCTTCCTTCAGCCTCCCACTCCTCCTCACTGAGCTGTGCCCAGGGATCGGCTCAGGGCTGTGGGGCCAGGGCAGCAATTTGTTTAAACAAACCCAGGGAAGAGCAAGGAACTGAAGTGGCAGGAGCTGGTGATTAATCAGAGCGTCCCCTGGCCGGCTGCCACCTTCCCCACTTCATGAAGGTTATTCACCCACTAAGTGGGGAAGCGTGTGCCAAATGCAGCATTGCTCCATCCCATGGCCCCCAAAGCCTCGGGGCACCCCAACATGGCCCGGGGGGCTCAGCACCAGGGGCTGATCCAGTTCTGCACAGCCCAGCCCCAGGCAGCACAACCTCATGCACCCGCAGGTGCCAAGAGCCCGTGGCCGTGCCGCGCACACCACGGGCAGCACCATCCTCAGGTGAATTATTCATGTTGTACAACACCCCTGTGCTAAAGAGAGCGACTGCACTTGCTGCCACAGAGAAAACAAGCGACTCAAAATGCCTGGCATGTGTCAAGCCCATCCTCTGGCCGAGGATGCTGCTCACCCTGGCTGAGGACTCGGGCTCCATCCTCTCACAGCTCTTTCTGGATGGGGATGCAGAAAATGGATGCAAAAATGCACCCCAGACCCTGATGCAGCTTTTTGGGGATGACACTTGCAGGAGACAGACTTGGCTTGTTTCACACCATCACACTGTGGTGGTTCAGGAGACAGTGGGTAGAACTGGGACTGGAAAGGCAGCAGTGAGGGGTGGGAAGGAGCTGGAACGTGCCAGTGCGCTCTGGCAGTGATGCCAGAGAGATGCTACCACACAGCGCTGAGAGCACGGATTTGGGGGAAGGACTTTCTGCAGGCAGAGCGACGAGGAGTGATGAAACCAGCTTGGACAGAGGACGCCGCATCTGCAAGTTGTTCCACTGATGTACAGCTTTAATTAGGCAGCGGCAGCTAACGAAGGACCCGTTATTTATTTATGGAACACAGGAGTGACAAAAGCCCTGGCAGGGAGGGGCAAGACTGGCCTAGCAGGGAGAGCAGGGGGCTGTGCAGGGGGGAGCAGGGATGGAGCAGGGAGAGGTGCACAGGAGAAAGTGTGGGATGTGGCAAGGGACCGTGGCAGGGCAGCATCATCCAGCGACAGGAACAGCCAGCCCTGCTGTGTGTATGGTCACAGGGGAGAACGGGCTGCTCCAGGTTCCCGGGATAAAACTGGCAGGATGCTGTGTCCCCTCCCAGCCAGGACACTGCGGGACTTGTGTTTTCTCCTCGCTTTGTTGGACTTTCTAATTGATTCTGTGCCTGCACCGCTCACTAGATACACTGCAGCCCCCTCCAGACGCGGTGTAGCCCTCCAGGACAACCACTCCAGCAATTCAGAAACCAGCGCACTCAGAGGGCGCTTTAAACCCCATCGCAACGCCCCCGGCTGCCCGCAGCGAGGGGACAGCGGAGCGGGTCCCCCTCTTCAGCTCCCAGCACTTTGCACCAGTGTCCCTGTGCCGTGGGAGTGCCGGGGGGACACGAGTGACACAGCAGCACGGGGCCAGGCAGGAGCAGGGCTCCGGCAAGTGCCATTCCGCAGAGGATGGGCAGACGCTTTGCCGAGCCCCGGAGCGGAGTCACCCGCGCTTAAAGGTCAGTGGCGGCGCGAAATGGAAGTCGCCTTATTTTCATTTTAAGCATGTCCCTGCCATTAAACCAGTGTTTGAATAACAAAGAGCGGCAGCAGCGCCTGGGTCGTGGCGGAGGGAAGAGCCCCCCAGCGCCCCCCAGCCCCGCCTGCTGCAGGAGGGCAGCTGTGCTCAGACAGGTGGGAAAGACCCCCATGCCCTGCGAATGATGTCCCTGTGCTGGGGACCACTGGGAGTGCACCAGCTCTGTGCACCCGCTCAGCCCCACACCAGGATTTGCTGCTGTCTAGAAAGGGCTGAGCTTGCCCTTATTCTCCCCTCCCAGAGGGTTTTTGATCTCCATCCTCTCTTTACCTGCCCTTCTCCTCATCTGCATTTCCTCCCTTTCTGTTGGGATGGAATCAGCTCCAGATTAAAGATGCTGGGGCTCAAGAAGTACCACCCTCAGCACCAATGCCTGTCTGCACAGCTGGGGCAGGGTGGCACCTGACCTCAGGGGCATCCTTCTTACACAGGTCACAGCTCTTTGCCCAAGGATCAAAACTGGAGAAGGGCAAGGAAAAAAAAGAAGCCAAAAACCTAGAAAGACTGTAGGTACCTCCGACTCCTCCAACTGTCACTCTCCTGCCTCCTTCTCCAGTGCCTGCCTGCCTGCCTCCTCCTCTCCAGAGCAAGCATTCAATCTTTTTTGTCTCAGCAAATAGCTTTTAAGTTCCTCCCACTCCCTCTAATTTATATTATTTTAATTATTGAATAGCCCTCTCACTCGTCGCCTGGAACATTAACACGTTTTAAAAAAAAAGGGACCCAGAAAAATCAAACTCCATCAGTGATCTGGTTTTTCTGTCTCCACTAACAGCTTCCAGCCCTCCCAAGAGGGCACCCGGCTCTCAGCACACCAGCCTGGTGGAGGAAGAGGAGGGGGGAAGAGAGGAAAGGAAACAGCACCAATCCTGCAGAACAGAGGCGTTGTGGGGTGCTGGGGGGAGACCAGCCTGGGATGGGGCTCCCACCACTGCTGAGGGTACAGGATATTTACATTCCTCCCTCATTCCTGTGGAGGGGCCCTTGTTCACACTCTCCAGCCCACAGGCATGGCTGCAGATAAATAAATACACAGTGAGGGGGAGAGGAATTATCAACTCGGCGTTCCTGCAGCTGGCACGGAGCAGGAGGGGAAGCCGCCCTCATCCTACCACAGCCTGAGCACCCCTGGGGTTGGTGGCACGGAGCAAGTGCCCCCAGCCTGGCTGATGTCCTACGGGCTGGGGCAGAGCAGTCCCAGCTGTCCCTGCACCCTGTGAGCCACCACTGCCTCCTGCCCTGCGGCTGCCCAGCCCTCTGGCTCCAGCGGGACCTTACATCTCGGGATACAACCCACACCCCTTATCGAACTCTGCCCACAACCGGTGTCAGAACCCATTCTCAGCCCACCTGCCTACCCAGCCCCTGCCATGGGGAGGGAACACCAACATTCCCCCTCACCACAAAGCCGGGGGAGAAGAGAGAAAAATCCTCCTTCTACAGGTGTCATCACAGGAGGGGGATGGAGAAAGGATCCCTGGGGACCCGGGGGAGGCAGGAGAAGCATTTTAACAGCACCAGCTCCTGCCTACCCCCGGTTGTGGAGGAAGAGGCATGCGTGGAGAAACACTGCCAAAGCACCCGCGGTGGTTTTGCCAGGGGTTCTTTTTACCCCATCCAAGGCGTACCTTGAAGAGCCGCAGGATGTTGGCCACCATGATGGAGACGGAGCTGCCCGAGGCGCCGATGACGCCAACCACCCGCTCCGGCTTGGTGATGATGGGGGGGCCGCCACTGACACAGCGCACCTCGGTGCTGTCCTTCTCGATGAGGGCTTGCACGAAGGTCAGCGACTGCTCCAGGGCGTGCGTGTCCCGCGAGCACGTGTCCAGGATGCGGGCGCCCAGGGTGATGTTGGGGAGCAGGTCAGGGTCGTTGTTGATGCGGTCCAGGGCGAAAAGCATGGCCTCCAGGCGATGGATGCCCTTTTCCTTCTTCAGCTCCCCGCAGGCCTTGCCCTCAGTGCCCCGGCCGTGCACAGGGAAGAGCCCCCCGAGCGTGATGTCCCCGTCAATGCGGATGGAGTTCATGTGTGGGTAGCCCTGGCCCTTGGGCTTGGCGGCACCCCCAGGCGCCCACCCCCAGCTCCAGGCACTCAGGAGGAGGCAGAAGGAAAGACGCTCCATGCAAAAGTGACCCCCGCTCATCGCCAAGGCCGTGCTGGGGCAGAGCTCGGGCCGGGAACGCGGCGGTGCTCAGGGGGCCAGGCTGGCACGGGCAGGGGCCATGGCTCCGTGGGGATCCCGCTCCAGCACCGTCAGCGGCTCCCGCCGGTGCTGCCGGCCCTGGGGCACCCGTGGGCAGCCAGGCTGAGAGGGGGTGCCGGGCTCTGCATGGCTACACCAGGGTGGAGAGACAGCAGCGAAGACACCAGCCCAAGCAAAGCTTCGGGTCCTTCCTCTGGAGACCTTGAGAGGAAGGGGGACAGTGGCAAGAAAGAAAATTAAGCAGGAGCATGAAGAGAACATCAGCTATTCTGAGCTTTTGCCGGGGAGCCCAGCAGAAATCAGCACTGGGGGTTATTGCGAAAAACAGATTTAGGATTCACTGGATTTCTGACTCACAACAGTGGCTTTGGCTCAGCACAAACTGCATCTGGGCAGAGGGGCTGGTCAGGGCCCCGTGCACACTATGCCCCACAGAGCAGGACAGGTCAGTGGCCAGCTGGGGGCTGGAGGGAGGCCCTGGGACCCCAAATCATCCCATCCCCTCTTTAGGGAGGTGTGAGGGTGGGACAGGTTCTAAGATAGCGCTTGGGGGGGCAGAAATCCCACACAGACCCCCAGCCCTGGTCCCTGCCTACCACAGAGCATCCCTCCTCTTTCCCAATGGGTTGTTCAATCACCTGCCACAAGCCTACAGGTCTTGAGCGCCACAAACTGAGCAGGCTCAGCGCTGGGCTGTGTCCCCAGCGAGAGCCAGGCACTGCCGGAACCCATTACGGGTTATGGATCCGAGTCACTACCGAAAGCACTGCGCTCCTGCTGCTCTCCCTTCAGGCTACTGATTCCTGAACCAGCAGCTGCTTCCTTGCAAGTTTCCATTATCGACAGCATCCAGCAGCAAATATCGATAGCACCTGAGTTGCCCCTGCCTGAGCACAGCCCCTGCCTCCATTTCCCTCCGGGGCAGGCTCTCCCTCAAGCCCGTCCTTGGTCCTTGCTGTCTTCCAGCAGCCGCTGACGGATGCTGAGGGCAGCGCATGATTAATGCAGGCACCAAAAGCAGCATGGAGCCAAGCAGGCAAATGCATTCCCCAGGCAGGATGGGCTGCAACAGCGAGACCAAGGAAACAGCTTAAATTAACCTCAGCTCAAGCACAGAGCCCGGCACCCAAGCCCACGGCTGCTGGATGGATCCTCACCAGTCCCGAGGGCGCTGCCCACTGGAGCCGGTCATGCCGAGCCCCTTTACGTCGTGGAGGAGACTCTCACTCTGCAGCCCCAGCCAGGAGGACCCTGGTTTCAACTCACCTCCATAAATTATGCACGTCCCTGCCCGCCGCAGCCGCTGCTGCTTGAAGGCCCATCTCCAAAGCGATTCTGACAGCCCGGGCTTTTAAGGAACCAGAATTACCCGGTGCCGAGCTCTGTGCTTCCAAAGGCAGGAGGTTGGGAATGCTGCAGGACATCGCCCACCTCAGCCTGCCAGGAGAGCCCCTGGGAGGGTGGCCCTGCTCGGATGGGGATCAGGGACAGGGATCAGCCCTCTGCATAGTCTTGTCTCCACTGCAAGAACCACCCCACGCATCTCCAGCGGGCACAGAGCAGGGGAACGTGGCATCTGGCACGGGCTGGAAGCAGGTCATGCTCTGCCAGTGCCAGGGAAGCAGATGATGGGGAGACCAAGGGATGCTCAGACACCACAGCCACCCCCCACAGCCCTGCACCAACCGAGAGCAGGTCACTTCTCCCACCCTCATCCCTGGAGCTGTGACATTTCTGCCCATCAAAGGTGGGATGGTCACAACACGGACTTGCTCCCAGGAAAACCCTCAGAGCCCATGGCAGCTCCTATGGAGCTGACAGTGCCCCCAGAGCCCACTGCCTCTCCCTTTCTTCTTTTAAGCTTTTTCCTCTCTGTTCTCTCCCCTTTGTGGCTCCTTTGATCATATAATCTGAACGAATTGAAGGTAAAAATATCACGGCAAGCAAGAAGAAAGCGCCAATAATGGGGAGGGGGGGAGGGAGCTGGTTCAGATCCCTCACAGAATCATTAGGGGAGATGGTGCCTGAATCACCCAATGAATCCGTGCTGCAAACGGCCTGGGAAGGGGTGGCAGATGAGCACCCCTGTCCCCTCCACCTGCCTGCACCAGCCCCACAGCCACACAGGAGCCACTGCTCCTGCACAGCCCAGATCTTGGTCCCACCATGCCTGAGCCTCCCCAAAGCAGTGCCTCCACCAGGAGGCTGGCCCTGCACATCTGGAGGAAGATGCACATCTGGAAGAAGACACCTGCCTACAGCAGGTGCTCATGGAGCAAGGAACAGCCTTACCCACATGCTCTGGGCAGTGAGGGGCCAGAGTTCCTGCCCCACCTGCACAGCCTCACAGAGGCACCCCAAGGGTGGGAATAACAGGTGGGAATCACCCAGTGTGGCGCTTACCCCAGCCCCAAAGGAGGGAGCAGTGGTGCTTCCTCCTACTTCCACCACACATCGGTGAGGAAGGAGTCTTCCCATCGCCCTCATCCCAGCCATGCCACAGCCTGATCCGGATTTGGAAAGCAGTGCAAGGACTAACCAAACTAAGAAGATCTCCAAACCCCGGGCATGGGACATCACCTGCCCGAGCCAGGATGGGCTGAGGAGCACCAGGGCAGAGGAGGCAGGTGCCCGGTGCTGGGGATGTTGCTGCCTCAGGACGGGCAGAGCCAGGGGGCACAGGCAGAGCCCTGCAGGTCCCGCACCCCGGGACATGGGGTCGGTCAGCAAGGTGGCATCCTGCCCCCCTCTAGTGGTGGCCAAGCCACCGGGCCACTGGCATCGCCGGACACAGAGATCCCTGGAAGGGGCAGGGGAGGGCTCAGCTGGGCAAAAGAGCTGCCCTCGGGGCAGGGGCTGGAACTGGATGAACCTTAAGGTTCTTTCCAACCCAAACTATTCTGTGATTCTATGAAATCAAATGCTAACTAAAAATCCCCTCACACCACGGAGGGCTCCTGCTGCAAAACCATCTCCAGAGGAGGAACTGGCCATCCCAGGCATCACCTCTGCAGCTCCTTCCCACAACTCCTCCAGCACATCACCGCAAGCACTGCTCTGGCTGGACTGAGGTGGGACACACTCTGGGCAGACCCCGCACCCAAGGACCACAGAACTCTGCCCATGGCAGGACCCGTCATCTCCCAGTTCAGAGCCAGGACACTTTCTGGGGTTGTTAAACCGGACAGAGGCTGTGACACGGCCCAGGAGATGCAGGAATAAGCAGCCAAGAGGCTGCACCCAGCACTCACCTGCATGTCCCCATCTCCAGCTGCCAAGGAGACCAGCACCACCAGCACAACACCACGGAGACTCCAGCGCAGCCCCAGCACTAGGAGGGCTGTACCAGCTTAAGCTACACTGGCTGCCACCAGCTCAACAACATCTTTTTGAAAATCAAGGCCATTTCTCTCCCCACCTGCTCTTCCCCAGCAAGCAGGGCCAGCCAGCAGGCAGCACAATATCCCAATTAGCGCACACTCACTCTTCCCGCTTGCAAAGTGGCTACAGGGAACTTCGCCTGGCTCCTGCTCTTTTTAATTGCAAAAGCTCCATGAAGTACAGCAGAACTGAGACAGAGGGAGGGAGGGGATGCCAGGTTAAGTTATCTCTCGACAGTCAAAACCTTAAGTATTCAGGTCCAGTACTCCAGCGTTTGCTCAGAGAAGCAAGGCCACAGCTCAGCAGGCAGCGGCGAGCAGAGACCACAGATTGTACTATCCAAACCGACCCAATGAGCTCCAACATGCAGCCCCTGCCCCAGCAACCCCTCGACTGATGCATGAATAGATGTCACAACACTCGCACAAGCCCACTGCCAATGTGCCAACTCGTCCTCTTTGCAACCAGGTCCTGCCAGTGCCCGGCTCAGAGCCCCTTGGGCAGAAAAAGCTGAGTACGACCACTCACCTCACTGCCCTGCAGCATTCCTTGAAGAATACTGAACTCCAAACAAAAGTGCTCCCATGGGGCACGGATCAGACCCAGGGAATATTTATCACACCATATATATCCTTAACTGCAGCAAGCCCTCTCCTTCCACCTTTCTCCTGCTGCCAAGCAGGTCAGGGCTAATCCCTCACTTTGAAGGATGGGGTGGTGCGGCAGGGGGAAGGCAGGTAGGATACAGCCACGGAGCAAGTGGAGATAAGAGCAGCTCACCTTGCGGGTGGTGGCGCGGGGTCTCCGCCGGCAGCCAGTGCAGAGCTCCAGCAGGAGAGGCTGGAGGGAGGGAAGGAGCCGCCGCTCATCCCCACTCCTGCCACGTGCAGCAAAATCCCGCAATTAATTTTTTATCACTGTCTGCAATTTGGGACGGTGCTGGCTCAGAGCAGCAGCGAGGCCTGACTGCCGGTGCCCGGCAGTGCCCGCAGCACCGCACGGCGTTCCTGCTCCCATCACACCCACACCCCAAGACCAAGGTCTGGCAACACCAGCCCCTGCCAGCACCCCCCCAGCAGGGGCAGAGACCCCCATCCTGAGCCGGGCTTTGTGCAGGGCCATCCAAGGAACTGCACCACCCCACAGAGAAAACCCCTCCAAGAGATGCAGAGCCCGGGAGGAAGAGCCTGTGCCCGCAGCAGGCACGAAGGGCGGCGGGCGCGGGTTCGCGTATGTTATAATTAGGACCTGCCACTTCTTCAAGCCGTTGCCTTTCTGGGAAGAGCTGGAAGGGGGTGGCTGAGCTGACAAATCCATCCTCCTCCTGCCTGATGCCAAAGTTGAAGCACGTGATACCCTTTTTCGGGGAGCCATCAGGCTCTCCTGCAGGGCGATGCTGGCCCCGGGATGTGGAGCCGGACCATGGCTGCACCTGAGCTTCGGTTCCCACGGGAAGATCCCCTTGACGCTGCCCTGACACCCCAGGGTGCAGCTTAGCACCCCCAGTCCAGTGCCTGATGCTCTCCCCAAAAGGGGCTTTATAACCCCCAGCCTGGGGCAGCTGGAGCTGCCCATGAGGTCCTTCCAGCCTCGCAGAAAGGAACCACCCTCAGCACTGCCCCCAGCACTGCCCCTCCAGCTCGGCCAGGCTGGCCAAAATCAGCCGGCCTCTCTGCACATCCCATCGGACTGTGGCTCCCAGCACGGAGGCAGCAGGTCACAGGGAAGAGGGTCCTGCCCCAACTCTCCCCCCCTGCCACAGCCTTGCCCAGCACGTCCCCCCGCACCCCCTGCCCGCTGCCCTGGTGCGGATAAATGCTGCTTACAGGGAGCGAAGGGAGGGAAGGAAACGAGCTTTTTCTTTTGGCAGTTCTCGTGGCGTTCTCCCGGGCTCCTCGCTGCATTCAACAGATCAGCTCCTCTCCTTCCCTCCCTCCCTCCCCAGGGCACGCTGCCGGTGCCGGTGGGTTGCTCCGGCCACCTCAGCACTGCCTGGTGCCACCCGCGGCGAGCCCCGAGCCACAGGTCACCTGCAGCGCGATGGCGATGGCAAAGGCAGTGACTCACCCGCAGCCTCTTCGTCGCAGCCGCCGCCGAAGGCAGCGGGCATCCCCCAGCGCCGGAGCAGCCCCCGGAAAATCACCCGGCTGGCAGAGCACGGCAGGCTCATCACACCGCGGGGAGGAGGAGGAGGAGGAGGAGGAGGAGGAGGGTGGCGGGGCTGCACCCGGGCAGCCGGTGGGAGAGTTCTCCGTTTTTTTCCCACGGCTGCCAACTTCCCCGGCGGCTCCCGACGCCTCAGATCCGCTCGCCCGGAGAGCGCCAAGGAGCGGGAGAACACTCCGGAGAGGGAACCGACCCCGTGCTGGAGCTCTGCCCGGCCCGGGGGTGCCTCCGCGGGGTCGAGGAAGGGTCTCACCCCCCACCCAACCCCTCCAAGCTGGAAGGAGCAGCGCCCTCAGCCCCCTCCGCACCCCCTGTAGCCCCTGCCCTGCCCTGCCCTGCGGCGGCTCTGCGGGCACTGCCCGCTGCGGCGAGGCGAGGGCAGCCCCCGCCGGCGGCTCGGCCACGGTCACGGCCACCCCCCTCGCCCGCCGCCTCCTGCCCCAACCCCTTCCACCCTCCTCCGTCCAGACAAGCCCCTCAGCATCCCTCCCGGAGCCCCCGCCGGGCGGTGGGCACCTCTGGGGACAAAGGTGGCAGGTTGGGGACAGGGGCAGGAGTGTCCCCCGTGGCCCTCGCGGCGGGGGCAGCGGGACGAGGAGGGGGGGCAGTGCTCCGCAGCCCCCAGCGATGAATAAATAATGCGATGAGTGGGAAAGCGGAGAGCCGGGGGAAGGCTGGGGGTTCCGGGCTGCAGCCCCCGCTGTCGCAGCCCCCCCAAACCAAAAATAAGACGGAAAGGCGGAAAATTTGCCGGAGCGTGGCGGAGGAGGGGAGCGGCGATGCTGCAGGGGAAGGGAGCGGGGGGCACCCCAGCCCCCGGCGAAGGTCCGGGCGCACCAGGCGCACCCCGGGGATGCTCCCCCCGCGCCGCCCGCACTTACCCGCGGGCAGCGCCAAGTTGGCGGCGCCGCCGGCCCCGCGTCCGCCCGGTGCCCGGTGCCACGACCCGCCCCCGGCCCGGGGGGCGCGGGCAGCCCGGGGGGGCCCTGCAGCGAGCGGCGGGGGCGGCCCCGGCCCCCCCAGCCCCGGCCCGGCCCGGGAGCCGAGCGAGCCGCAGCCGGGCGGGACCCGCCGCGCTCCGCGCACCGCAGCCGCGGCGAGGAGGAGGAGGAGAAGGGGGAGGAGGAGGGGGAAGAGGAGGAGGAGGAGAGCCGGGGCCGGGGAAGTTTTGCATGAAGAGGAGCTGGGAAGCCCGCCGCCGGCTTTGCCAGCCTCTTAAAGAACTAGCGCGGCGCGGGGAGCCCCCGCCCCGGCGGCCCCCCGGCTCCCGGAGAAAGGGTCCCTTCGCCGGGCTGCTGAGGGTCTCCGGCTCCCTGCACTGACAGCCAGTCCCCAAATACCCTTTCCCGGGTGGGAGCCGCTCCCCTAGTCAGCGACGCGGGAGAATGCTTGTCACCCCAAGCCTTTGCCCTTCTCTTCGCCCTCCCATCAAACGATGCCAACCCCCCGCCCCGCACACATGTCCGCAGAGCTCGGCTCCTGCATCGCCTTCTTTCCCCATCGAATCCCCTCCCAGGCCCCCGCGGCTCCGAGGAGCCTGTCGTGCTGTGTGGATTCATTAATCCAGAGAAAACACAACCCTCGGTAATGGCCATTGACACATTAACTGCTGCGATCCATCACGATAATGACACGGTGGGTGATTGTTCGGTCACCGGAGCAATTAGGGCACCCCCGGCGTTCACGGGCAGGCACTCGGGGTTCCGAGAGCTCCAGCCCCTTCGGGGACCCGTCCCTGCACACGAAGCGGAGTCTGGCTGCAGGGAGGGCTCTCTGTCCCTCCACCTGTCTCCCCCAGCACCAAAGACCGAAGCACGGATCTTCCAACACACAAGTCCAGCCTCATCTTCCCTCAGGGGTGACTTGTATTGCTTGTTCGTAATAGTGAAATCCCAGCCCTGGTGAGGGGTCAGCCAGGGCCCAGGCAGGCAGGGTGCCTCTGCAAAGGGCTCCCTGTCGCCCAGATCCGGGTTAGGACGCTGGAGAGCAGCCGATTTTCCAAAAGCATTTGAGATTGCCCAGCTCCAGCACAATGCCCTGGCTGGGCCTTTGAAGGAGCTTTGGGCTCTCCAGTGAGATGCAGCTCCTGAAAAGCTGCCCAGCTTCCCTCCTGCCATCGAAATAAATGCTACATTCCCATGGATTCAGGTACTTACGGGATGATGCCCAGAGCGACCAGGCTGTTTCAGTGGTTCTGTTTACAGCAAGAACCCAAGTGGTGCTTGTTGTTATTCTGCTCTGGGGCAGGGAAGGGCAGCCCGGGGGGGCACAGCCCCATCCGGCCCCCCGTGTGTGCATCCCTCAGCCATGGCAGCACCAATGCCAGGAATCAAAGCAAAAGGACCTCTGCACTGTGGCCAGTGGGGAGGGGACACAAGCACCAAGCCCCCGGGAGAAGAGGAACCCCTGCCTTTTCCAAGCCAGGGCTGAGCGGACCCAGACACCTCGGGATAAGCCAGGCACAAATCCCTTGGCCAAAAGCAGCTCTCAGAGGCACTCTGAGGTCAAGCTCCTTGCTCTGAGATGGGTGAGGGCCTCAGCTCTTGGGGATTTCTAAAACACATGATCACCTTCAAGGAGAAACAAGGGTATTCTGCTCAGAGCCTGAGGTCTCACAGCATCCAGCCACGAGGAACCCAGGCCACCCTGCTCTGCTCTGCCCAGGACCTGAAGAATCCCTTGGGGAGCATCTCTGGGATAAATCACGGAGAACTTGGGCTGAAGTATCGCCTGAGCTGCTCCATCTCCCTGTCCAGGGGTGGCTGATGCTTACTGCTGCCCTGGCTGTGATGGAAAATCCTCATCCAATCCCCCGAAGTCTTGGGGACCCACATCCCAAGGATTGGGGATGCTCTTGCTGGCAGTGTTTCTCTTCTTTTCTCCAAGCCTCACAGACTGCACATCTCCCCTTCTCACACCACTCTTCCAGCCATCAGCGAGAACCCAAAATATCATCACAGTGCTCATGTCACCACCAAGAACGTCAAAGCCCAATTAACATTTGGAAACCTGGCTCAGGCTGATGCACCAAACTTCCTCTGGCATAATGGGAAAGGCCATGATGTGGGAGCTGAGAGGACGGGGGGAGGCTGCAGGGAGGGATGGAAGATACCCCAGTGATTCCAGGGGTACAGCCCCTGCACGGGGCTACCCCAAGGGTGGCTCTGCAGATCCTGCAAATATCACTGTGGTGGTGGCCAGGGCCTCTGCTCAGCACATGGACGAAGCTGATCAAACTCTCCAGGAGAGTTCAATGCCGTCAGCAAATGGACATGGAGCTGTCGGCCAGGATCGATATCGCCTTGGCAGGCACAAAGCAAGAGGAACTGATCAAGTGGCTGCCTCTCCTGTCCCGGGGGCAGGGTTGGGGTGCACCCCGAGCCGATTCCCAGCCCCGTGTTCATATCCATCCAGGGGCTGCAGGGTGCTCCAGCATCTCCAGAGCCCCCAGCAGCCTTTCCCTGAACTCCAGGGCTCCCAGAACCCATGCAGGAGGCCCTGGGTGGCCTGACCCTGCTCAGCCCATGACTGTCCCCCAGGCAGGGACAGCTCTGGCCACACAGCCTCCGGCCTCCTGCTGCCCTGGCCCCTGGCCAGACGGGAAGGTCACTGTGTCCACTGCTGAGGCCACCAAGCGCCATCAGGGAGACACACTGCTTGCAATTTTTTTTTTAATATAGGAAAACATGAAACCGCATCTTATGGACTGGACTTTCCGGCTCAGCTCTGCAACAGAGCTTTGAATAATTTATATTCAACCCACCACCTCCTCCTTCCTCCTCATGGGTCACTCCTGTCAAAGAGACAGAGGCTCAGGAATCACACACGGTCCTTTTCATCTAGGGGCTGCATTGCCAGTGCCTGCAATTGCCTTGGGTGTGGATTTAATTCCCTCTTGAATAGGAGGGTGTGGAAAATAAATCTTTAATTCAAAGTGAAATATTAATAGAACTGCAATTAGCTGTAATATCTACACAATTAAAAAGCAGGAGGCCCAGCAAGAGCTATTTTCATGTGTATTTAAAGAAAAATACGTTTTCAGGGTAAGGGATAGAGGGGGCTTGTGATGTTTTTGTGGTGTCCCACTTGTCTGAGGGAGAAACGTGGCCAGGAGGAGCAGCAGCACAGGGGCACAGGTCCTGCCCATGTCGGTGATTCAGGAGGAAGAAAAAGGACAGGTTGGAAGAAAAGAGTAGAAGCATTTGAGGGGAAACAGAAAGAAAGAAGAACACGCTGACACTTTGTCCTGCTCCTTGGGGATTTTGCAGCAAAGGGAAGGTTTTCACTGACGTCAGGCAGAGACAAGCAAGAGGATGGGGTTGGGGAAAGTCTCAGTGGAAGCTGGCAGGGTGTTCCAGGCTGGGAATGAGCAGGTGACCCTGGCTCAGCCCCCACAGACATTTTCCAGCAGGAATTGCTTGAGCTGCTTACAAAAAGCCATCCAGTCACCCTGTGTTGGGCAGTTACTGAAGGGATAACAGACCTACAAAACAAAACCAACAAAACAATTCAGCTCGCCCCTCCAAAAAACACCTAAACAACAGGCCAAGAGAAAAAAAACCCAGCCTTGGATTTCTCTCCACAAGAGACTCCCACACACCCACAGCACATGAATGTGGGTAAGAGATCTGGATCTTTCAGAAAGCAGAAACAGCACTGCCTGTGCTCGCTTGGCTCGACATTCACACATTGGGTCCATGCCTCTCTCAAGGAGTGAGGATAATGGGATGCCGAATGTCAGACCACTTAAATATATATAAAACTCATTATACGCCTCATGACTAACAGATCTTGATTGGAAGAGTTGCATTTTAAAGAAATGTGGGGAAAAAAAAGCCCATCCGGGCTTGCGAGGAGGAATTAGCAATGAACGAGGGATGATTCGACTGCAGGCTGAGAGTGATGACAACTCCTCCTCCTCCTCCTCGGGAGGAAGGCTGCTGTGGCCATGCCAGCGACCTGGCAGCCCCCCTGGCTACCCCTCACCCACTTTTGGGGCTGCCAAACCCCCACCAACACCTCTCCTGCAGCCCAGGGTCCCGCCGGGCACCCACATCCCACCTGGATGATGTGGGATTCCCAGCAAAACTCCAACTGGGGCCAAGAGGCCGGACCTGCCTCTCAGAGGCCCCCAAGGGGGACATTTCCTGGACTTGTGGGCTTTTCCCCAAAGTCCCCACAGCAGCACTGAGGGGATGGAACGTGCTGGGGACCCAGCCCTGCTCCTCTGTGAGTGGCCGAGGGGAGCAGCCAGCACTGCTGCTTTGTGGCAATGCTCATCTCTGGCCAAACCTCCTCCCACTGCAGCCTCAGAGCCTCTTCTCAGGGGGTTATTTCTTTCTCCTGGGTTTATCCAGCTGAAAAATTCCCCTTTGTACCTCACTGCTGCTGTATTTCCAGAGGACAAAGGATCTGTGCCTGGCTTTTGCCACTCACTGAGCCAGTACTCGGGCAGCACCATCGCTCTTCTCCTCTACAACACTTCCACCTAATGGCAAGAGAGCCAGCGAGGAGACAGCCAGCCCAGGGCAGGGGGACAGCACCCCACAGTGCCGCCCTTTTATTGCACCCCATGGCACACCATGGCACCCTCAGGCACAGAGCAGAGGCCAGCACAGCTCAGCACACTGATGGACCCGCCAGGCTCAGACCACGGAAACAAAGGGGCTGCTGCTTTGCCCCCTGGACTGACCCCACAAACAGGTACCAATAGCTCCAGAAACGGGAGTTTTGCTGACTCCACCCTCTGGGCCATGTCCTGCCTCCCTCTGGCACAGGCACCCCGGGAAGGGAGAGGGGATGTGGGAGCCTTGGACCCCAGCCCTGCACCTTCCTCTGCTGCTCACAGGGGAGCACGAGGGCTTGCTGTCAGCCGTGCCCTCCAGTTTGACCAACTCAATGCAACTGGTGAATAGGTCCCACCTCAGTCAGAAGTTGTTGCTTATAAATGAGGAGGAAACAGTGCAAGCTCAGGGATATACAGACAGCCCGGAGGCAATTTTGGGCAGTGATTACTCTGAATTTTGGGACCAAACAATACAGAGGCACGAAAAGATGAGGCACAATGTTCTGTTGGAAAGCCCCCATTTTGCACCTTCAGCAGCTTTTTCTGCTGACACACCAGAGAGCACAGGACCTGCCCCTGAACCAGCACCCCCAACGTGGGCCCAGAGACAGCAGACAATGCCACCCTGCTCCCAAGGACCAACCTTCCTTTTCTCTCGCCAGCTTTGTCTTTAAAGCAGAGATGTCCCCCTGTCCCCAGTGCAACGTCCCATGGACACAGCCCTGTCCTCCAACCCCAGCACTGGAGGTTCTGCAAGGAAAGGGGGCAGACAGCTCTGGCTGCATTTCCATTTGGGTTCAGAAGGGGTTTTTCCACCCACAGGGATCGTGAGCAGCTGGAAATGTTTTCTTTAAAAGAAAAAAAAATAAAAAGGAGAAAAGGGAAGGAGAGAGAACATTTGGTGGTAAAATTAACTGTGACGGCCAGACAGCACACACTCCCTCTGCACCCACAGGACAATTAGAGGAAAATCTTTACATATTAAGTAACGTGGAAGCCACGAATGGTGTTGAAGTCAATTCTGCCAAGCCAGCTGTGCTGGTGGCAGCAGCTCCCAGGTTGCAGGATACAGGCAGGGGATAGGGCAGATGGGTGGGAGAGAAGCATGACTGGCTCTCAGCCAGAAAACAGCCATGAGCTACCAGGGAGGGACCAACACCAGAGAGCCATGGGATGCTGGATGGGCCCAGCACCAAGCATCAGCATTCTGAGTACCCAGCCAGGCAGGTAGATATCCAGGATACAGGGGAAAGCAAGAAGGGGAGCATGGAGCAGGCCAGGAGGCTCCATTGCCCTGCTTCTCCCCTCCAAGTGCCTGGGGAAGCCACCATCCTCCTCTTCCAGTCCACACCAGCAGCTGAGCATCTGTCCCACATCCAATCCAGTGCAAGAAGTGGCCCATTCACTCTGCATGTACCAACCTGCTCTGCTGGAACACAAACTGCCCCAAATTAGGATGGATTTGCACCAAAGGCTCCTTCAGCGCCCCTGATTGCTGCTGTGGCGAGGGGCAAGGAGCAGACCTTGCCCACCACCCAGGAAAAGGGACCCCAGGTAAAGCCTTGTGGTGCCAGCAGAGCCTCCAGCTCAGAGCCGACCCCAGCAAACAGCACCCGTCTTCTCCTCCCAACTTTTCCATAATTCATGCAACAACCTCCTGAAAGAAATATCCTCCTCGGACATAAAATATTCATGGCCTCATCCTTGCAAGGAAACACTGTCTTTCCTTGGAGTGCAACCAAGCAGCCGAGGCCGGCACGGATTTGCCTTTGCAGGAGTGATTATGTTGGTCATCGACCGGGTGCTGCAGCAGGGGCTGCACTGGGAGGGACCCCCCCAGCCAGTATCAGTGTGGCCCCTCCCTGTGCAAGAAAGTGGCTTTTGGAAGTGTCATAAAAGGGTTTGGGGAGAGGGAGGAAGGATGCCGCACTGTGAAGCAGCATCCCAAGAGATTCCCATCCTCATAGCTGCATCTTTGGACCAGCAAAGCCATCCCAAGAGGGACTATCTCCCCAGCATTACCCTGGATCTGATCCAGTCCCATCCCAGCCATGTCCACTGCCCCTCACACACACAGGCTCATGAACCTGCCAGCAGCCACCTCCCCAGCCCCTTTCAGCTCCCAGTAATTCATTGGGAGCTCCTTCCTATTCCCCTGTCTTTGCAGAGCTCAGCAGAGGGCCTGGCCCCGTTTGGCTGCACAATATTCAACCCCCTTATTATTATAATTATTTTTTCTTGAGGTTTTTTTCCTCTCTCCCACAGCTCCCAAGCAAGGGGTGCTGGGGGTTCTCCTGTGCACTGGCTATAGCACAGTCCAACAAAGCCCCATCTCCTGAGACAAGGGCGAGACAGAGGTGGGTGCATCTCTCAGCTCCAAGGGGGCTCAGCGGTGGGGAGGGGAGGCAGGAGGGGGCTGTGGGGTCCCAGGGGGAGAGGCCAGCATGGCAGCCGGGGATGAAGTTTGGGAGGAGGGTGCTCAGTAGGGTGGAGTGGTTTTCACTGAGCGATGAAAAACAATCTGGAGCAACCTGTGCAGTCAGAATCCAGAGCCAGCCTTGGCCAGAGCCAGGTCCCACAGGAGCTGTGAGCCCCCGGGACCCCCGGCTGCCGCAGACCCCAGCCCACAGTCCCGCACCTGCGCTCCGGTCCCAAAGCTGGGCTCGACATCTCCAGCAAAGGCCACCAGTGCCTTCCCGTGGCAGCCGCTCTCACTGCAGCCACACAGCGGGACAGACCCGGCGCGCTGGGACCCCTGCAGCCCACGGGGGACTGGGGGAGGGTGTTTGAGACAATCACTGGCCCAAATCCCCACCCCACACACACACGGCTGTGTTGGGGACTGTCCCCTTCGGCCCCACGTGCAAAGGTGAGCAAGCAGCTCCCATGCAAGCAGCTTCCCGTCGCCGCTGTGTGCCAGGTGAAACACAGGTCCCATCCTCCACGACCCCCAGGAGCTCTCCCTAAATCTCTAGGGAACATCTCCTCTCCAGTCGATGCACCCCAAGCCTCTCCCGGTGGGTGCTGGGGAGCAGGGACCCTCAAGGCAGCCACATCCTTCTATTTAAGGGCGATACGTGGGTGCTGCCCTGGGGGTGGGTTTCTTCGGGGGTGTTCTTCCCCCCCGCAGGGACCATGGGACTGCTCATCAGAAACGGGAACACTGCTGTCCTCCCCCAGCTCCGAGTCACGCCGAGCCGCCCCCCAGCCCGCGCCGTCGTGTCGTGACTGCCGCTCCCCTCGAGGGCAGCCACGCGTGCTCCTCTGCGGCGGCGGCACCTGCGGGCAGGAGCAGTTGCTAAGGGAGCCATTCCCCAGGCCCGCAGCCGGCTGGCAGGGTGGGTGACAGCCTGGCAAACTCCCACCCGGCTGCCCTCAAGAGGGATGGGGGCACCGGGGGACAGGAGTCTCTTGCCCCTGCAATGAAGCCACGGAGGTGGCAGGTGCCATGGGGGACCCCCCTCCTGCACAGGGGTCAGGGGGATAAGGACAGCCTGCTCCCCTCACCGGGGGTTTGGGGGCACAGAAGGGTGGGATGCTCAGCCCCATGGTGACTTCCAGCCTTGTGGACCCCTGTCCCAGCCCCTGACCGCCTTGGTGCCCCCCACAATCCCCCTGCCAGCGTGTCCCTGCCATTTGAAAGATGAGCCCTTGGCACTGCCGGGCAGCGTAACCGGAGTCGGGAACGATGGGTGACCACCCGGCCCGTTATAGCCGGCCCTAATCCTCGGACCGGGCTCGATGTCACATTCCCTCCGGGAGTGGCAGAGCTGCATCGCAAGGTCAGGGACACACCACATGCCTGGGGGTCCCCCGGTAGAGACAAATTGCTGCCCCTGCGGTCCGGGGCGAAGCGAGCAGCCTGCGGAGGGCTCAGCCCTGCAGCTGGGGTCGCTGCACCCCCCGTCCATCCCTCCCCAGGGCACCAAGCAAGTCCCCGCGGGCACTGCCAAGGCAGGCTGAGTGCGGGAGCAGCAGGAAGGTGCTTCAAGCCCTGCCGAGCCCCGCTTTGTCCCCAGGCACCGTCCTGCGCCCTGTGCAGGATCCTGGGACTCACCACGGGACGGGTGGGAGAAATCTGCAGAGCCCCCCTTTCCCACTCTGCTCTCGGAGCCTCTCCCCATTAGGTGGCAGCAGGAAACCACAGTGTTGGCTTTTTCAACCTAAATGATTCCATAATTCTGTGTTTCTGGCACGGTGGAAGCACGTTACCCCCAGGAAAACCTGCCGGTTCCATCCCAGGACGCTCTATCCCGTCCAGTCCTGCTGTCTTGGGTCATGCACTGACCATGAGGTGCTGCACTCTCTGCTCGCCCCCACCCGTCTCCATCTCCCCCAAAGCCCGTTAATCAACCCCCAGACCACGGAGGGGACAGGAGCAGGGCTGCTCTGGCTCCCACTCCCTCCCTTACACCAGCAGCCAGTTTGGCCCCGTTCCCCGTCCCGTCACCTCCGGCATCGCCTCCTGTTCCTGTTTCCCTCCCTCTGTGTCACCCCGGGCCCCGTGTCCCTCCAGAGTCGGGATGCTGCCAGCGGCTGAGTCACCTTGGTGACCACCATCTGAGTCACCGGGATGGAGGGAAGTCCCTGGGTCCTCGATGCTTTTCCAACCGGAGCTGAGTAAACGGGAAAGTGTCAAGGAATTTGGCTGGGGAAAGTGTTTTCTTGGAGCCCCGACGAGGAGCAGCCTCGCCGGTGAGTCCCCTTTGCCACAGAGAATTCAGCTAGCTGGCCAGGGAGTGGGGGGCTCCTTCCCTATCACATGGAACCTGCAAATTCCAGGAAATGGAGGAGGCAAGAAAGGCTGGGAAGGGTAGGAAGAACATCCCCTGTCCCTTGCACCACGTGTCCTCCAGCCCCCTGCAAGCCCCTTGCAGTGCATCCCCCCCCACTTCCTGGGATGCTGCTGGCCACCACTGGCTCCTTCGCTGCCCTGTTCAGATTTGATGTCCCACTTCCAATAAAATACCTTGATTAAAAAAAAAAGAATCAGGCAGCCAGACCCCTCTGTGAGCCAGTCAGCAAGTCCTCGATTAATGACCCTTCGCATTCCCGTCCTCCACATCCCCGTCAATGATTAACAGAGGCTCCTCCTCGGCCTGTCCCCCTTGCTCTGTTGGCACCCCCAGGCCAGGCCACAGGGAAATGGGTTCCAGGGAGCTCCTGCAAGTGTTTTCTCACCCGCTGGCACATTCCCTGAGTTCCCCCGGGAAGGACTGGGGAGCAATGGTGGGGAAACCAGAGGTGAGGAAGTTGCCAGACCCCCACCATGGATCAGCCACATCCTTGCACAGAAGTTCTGTGGGCAGGAGAGTGGCACATGGATCCATTCCTGGTGCTCCCCTGGTTCATGCCACCCCCTTTTCAGCAGGAGCCCTGCGATCCTGGACCCTAGCTCAGCTGGGAGCCCCCCTGAGCCCCAACACACTCGGTGTACATGTGCTGAAGTGTGGGGAGAGCCGGGAAGGGGCTGGAGCTGCCCCCTCCCAGCAGCCCCAGGCTTTGTGCTCGGGCAGGCAGCCCCGAGGTGGTTTCATGTTACTGGGAAACTGGGATGGCGGGATGTTCCCGGGGCAGCCCCGCAGACAAAAGGCTATTGTGCAGCCGGGAAGTGATGGCTGCAGCCCCGGAGCATCCCACTCCCTGCCAGGGCCAGCAGTCACCCAGGCCCAGGAGGTGGCACTGCCAGTGGCTGAGGAGCACAGGGCACCCACCATGGGACATCGAGCAGCTCCCCAAAACTCGTGGGATGCTCTAGGTGTGGGTGCCCGAGCCAGAACACCACACACACAGCACCTTCCCTATCCCCATCTCACCAGCAGCAGCACCCAAAATGCGTCTTTGCCATCCCAGGGGACAGGAGTGGCACTAAGCCAGACCCTGCTACCACCAAGCAGGGGTGATGGGCAGGGACATGTCCCCAGAGGTGCTGGCAGGTGAGGGCATGCAGGTGGGGGGTGGCTGTCTCAGCACCGAGCCTGAGCCAGAGCCACTTTCCAGCCCCACCGGCTGATCCTGCTCGCCCTGCGGCTGCCATAGCTCAGCCCGGGCTGTCCCGAGGATCATCAGGATGCCGAGATTTAGTTGTGTGTATTTCCCGCGGGGGGTATTGCAGCCCCTGGCACCCTGGAGCCCAGGGCAGGGAGCAACTCCAAACCCGGCTCCTGTCTCACCCTGTGGCCAAGCTCTCCTGCAAATCCCCAGCTCCTGGAGTCAGGGGATCCAGCCCCCACCTCTCTCCATTAACCTCTGTTCCAGGGGGCTCCGGAGGTGACAAACAAACATGCTTGTAATTAGCTGTGTGGCCTTTCCAATTACCAAACAACCTGAGCTGCCTCAGAGGATCCGGTTTTGCCTTTCCCAGGGAAATTAGGAGGAATTAGGCACCCAAATCCCAAACGCCGCGGGGCTCGGTGGCAGTCACCAGGATGCAGGGCAGAGCAGGACAAGATGTGTGTCTCTCAGGGCCACCCTCTGGTCCCCCAGGACCCCCTAGAGGCAGATGCTTTTTGGGGTGCTGATCAGCACCTGCGATTCTGTGGGGACCAAGGAACTGGGAGTGATTTCAAACACCCTTTTTTCAGGGGACCTTGCAGAGGTGCAGCTTTGCCCAAGCACTGGGCACCCATCTTCCCATCAGATCTCCTCCCAGGCTGAAATACTGGCTAAATAAATAGATATGAAATAATTCATGTGTGCACCCCCATCTGCAGCACGTGCACCCCAGGGCTCTGGTGTTGCTGCATCCTGCAAACCCCAGGCCCACACAACCAAAGCAGTGGCATTAAGTTATAAGCCTGTAAGTTATCAGGTGATTCAGGAATTTTTCCCCTGAATAATGCTGCAGGAAAACGGTGCCCTGGTGGCAGCTCAGTCTACTCCAGAAACGAGGAGGAAGAAGCCATTTAATCAAATAAATAGGCCTATTTTGGGGTGGGTCCGGGGCTGTTTGGCCACATGAGGTTTCATCAATGTGGCCATCGAGAAACAAAGCCGGGACGGGAAACAAAGGCTCTGTCCCTGTCCTCTCCTGCCATGGCCGGGCAGCCCTGAGAAAAGCCCGACCGGGACATCCCGGCTTGCATTCCAGCGGGTTTCCCAGCTTGTTTGGCTCACTGGGATAATGGGGCAGCACAGCCAGGTGCGATGCCAACCTGGCACAGCACAGGCTGCTCCTCTGTGCCCTGCGCTGGGCTCAGCTGCAACGGGGGGGATGACAAACCACTTGCTCCTCTGTTTCAAGCCATTTTCAGTTTCTGGTCTCTGCAGAACTGAACCACAGGCTGGGGGAGCCTGCCCAGTCCTGTCCCCAAACCCGCTCGGCCATGGGCTGTAACTCAGGAACCCAACTGCAGAAACAAAAGTGAAAATGATCTTCCTGGACTGTGATGCTGGGCACAGCCCTGAGCTCACAGCCCAGGTTTTTGCCTTCCTTGTGCACAGTTGTGTGCCAGCTTCCCAGCTGCTGGGAGCATCTCCCCACCACTCTTCGTTTTGGGGGACCACCTCAGCACTCATTTTCTTTAAAGACCAAGTGGTCACTCCACGGGTGAACCCAGTGTGGGGAGCCTCTGACATGGGCTCAGCAAAGTGGGGAACTGCCAAAACTTTGAGGGATCAAAGCAAGGCAGAGCAGCCCTGGTCCATTGCAGTGCTCGGGGCACTGCCACTCACCGCCACTGCAGAGTAAATAAGGAGGGATATTAATAACAACGAGCCTCTGCCAGGACAGAAACCAAATTCCTCATTGAGCTCCCAGCAAAGGGGGGAAGCCTGAACGTGACCCCGGGCAGGGCTGAGGCAGAAGACATCCTGGCACCTCCAAACCCAGACAGGGCTGTGTGCAGGTGGGGAAACGCTAATTTTAGCCAAAAAAAGGATACTCAGTGTCTGCAAACAACCCTTTGCCTGGACACAAGGCCCTGGGATGGGGGAGACCCACCACTGCTCTGGGTTGGGAGCTGCAGCCCCAACCACAGGGGTGCAGGCAGGGTGGTGCCTGCTCTTCCTGCAGGCATTTGGGAACAGGAACCCTCTTGCAGGAGGGTTCTCCCACGCTCTTTGCTTTCATTTTTCAATAGTCAGAAAGGGACACTGCTCAGATTCTGGTTTAGGCAGGGGAATTTGGAGGGGATTTGAAAAATCCACGTAACAATTAGCAGATACAAATGCCCCAAGCCTGGCTGGGTTTGATTTCGTTTGTTTTACATTGCAAACCTTCCCTGCCAGAGCAATTCTGCACAGGGAGATATTCTACTTTCACATCTCACATTTTTAAAGGTGCCCATTTTTTTAATAAAATCTTGCCTGAAACCTAAATCCAGCAGTCTGAAGTTTGGCTCCTCACTCCAGATTTCAACCTTAAGAGTAAGAATGGTCAAAAAGCACCTAAAATCAGAGTCTCCGTTAGATTTGTGATCGGAGTTTTCACAGGAGTTTGGGGGAATTTTGCACGGTCCTGTCACTGAGAGGATGCTGAGCTCTGGATTTCCTTGTATCCCATCAAAAAAACCACCACAAGATCCCACATGCCTGACATGCCTTGGAAACCCTGCACTGACACAGCAGGGGCCGGGGTTTTGGGGTACCCAGCTGGAGAGCTGATCTCGGCTGATTCCAGACTGACCTAAACCACTTCTAAACAGACCAGAGGAATTCTGAACAAAGTTCTTTTCTGCAGACTGAGCCCATCACCTGCCTAAACACTGGGGGAGCCTCAGGGCTGCTCCCCAGCCCCCAGACTGAGCAGGACCTGCTCCCACACCAGCTTCCCCTTTCCGCAACAGGGCTGCAATAACATATTAAATAAATATCATGACATGAGCCAGCCAGCCCTGGGAGCCCTGGGGTTGGATCCCCCACTGCTGGTGCCTCCAAATGGGGACTGGATGCTTTTGAGGGAGTTCACTTGGTGGGGAGGCAATAAAATGGAAAGAGCGTGGTGCTTTAGACCAGTACTGTGTGCCCCCCCCCTCGCCAGTGTTTGCCCTCAGGGGACACCAAAGTCCCCACGAGGGAGCAGCCGGGCAGGGTCCCAACGGGGGTCACCCATCCTGGGGGGGTCCCAAAGAGGGTCTCCCATCCTGGGGGGTCCCAAAGGGGGTCACCCATCCGGGGGCAGCCGCACCCCCGCACGGTCCCAGCCAGGCACATCCCTGGAGCATCCCGGGGCGGGAGGAGGGCGGGATGTCTCCATCCCCTCGGGGGACCCTCCAGCCATGCCGGGAGACCCCCCTGCACCCCCGGGGACCCTCGGCCGGCCGGGGCCGGGGGCGGAGCCGTCTGAGCGCTTTGAACGGCCCTATGGCTGGCGGCGGCCCCGCACCGCCCCGCACCGCCCCGCACCGCCCCGCACCGCCCCGCACCGCCCCGCACCGCCCCGCACCGCCCCCGCCGTGATGCGGCCCCGGCTCCGCCTCCTCCGCTCCGCCGGCCCTGGGAGCTCCCTTCGCCTGTTTGCCCTTATTTAATTTCGAGTGCGATTTTGCTATTTTTAGCAGCTGGATCCCCTCCAGTAAGGCTGGGAGCTCGCTCCGGTGTTTTTTTTTCGCCCCCTCTCCCGCTTCTCCCCCCTCCCCCTTTTTTTTCCTTTTTTTTCTTTTTTTTTTCCCCTCGTTCCCTGCAAATGATTTTGACCCAGCTTCCTTCCTCCTGGAGCAATTTTTTTCCCCTCTCTCTTTATTATTTATATAACTATGCGGGGCCTGGCGGGGCCGGGGATGCGGGGCTGAGCCGCAGCCTCTCTCTTCTCCTTGCAGATCCGCATCGCCGCGGGCGGGAGGTCCCTTCGCTCCGCAACGCGGACCCGCCGGGAAACACAAAACCAGCGAGCCGGCCCCGAGAGCCGCCCCGGGCTGCAGGATCGGGCTGACTGTGAGTGCCGCCCTCCCCTTCCCGGGGCTGCGGGGCCGCCGCTTTGTTCGCTGCCGCCGCATGCGGGGCACGGCCGGCCCGGCGTGCGGGGTGTGCGGGGTGTGCGGGGCGTGCGGGGTGTGCGGGGTGTGCGGGGCGTGCGGGGTGTGCGGGGCGTGCGGGGTGTGCGGGAGGTGCGGGGTGTGCGGGAGGTGCGGGGTGTGCGGGGTGTGCGGGGTGTGCGGGGTGGGTGTTAGCGCGGTGATGGATGCGCCTGGACGGGGCAGGAGGGCACGGGGGTCCCCCGAGCCGCGTCGGGGCTGGTGCGAGCGCCCCGCACAGCCCGGGATCGTGGGGTGCGTGGGGCTGTGCGGGGTGCGTGGGGCTGTGTAGGGTGAGTGAGACTGTGCAAGGTGCATGGGGCTGGGGCTGTGCAGGGTGAGTGTGGCTGGGGTTGTGTAAGGTGCAGGGTGCGTGGGGCTGTGCAGGGTGAGTGGGGCTCTGTAAGGTGCGTGGGGCCGGCGCTGTGTAGGGTGAATGGGGCTGTCTAAGGTGCGTGGAGCTGGGGCTGTGTAGGGTGCGTGGGGCCGGGGCTGTGCAAGGTGCGTGGGGCTGTGTAGGGTGCGTGGGGCTGTGTAGGGTGAATGGGGCTGTGCAAGGTGCGTGGGGCCGGGGCTGTGCAAGGTGCGTGGGGCTGGGGCCGTGCAAGGTGCGTGGGGCCGGGTCCGGTGCGGGCCCCACGCGTGTCGCACGCGGGTCGGTGCGAAGTTGCCGTGCGGGCTCCACCGCGCCCGGACCGAGCCCGCACTGCGGGACCGCGGGCTCCGGGAGGGGGTTTATTGCCCACCCCCGGGACAGGGGCTTCACAAAACCCTGGTGGTGCCCTTCCCGCCTCTTTTCTTTCTCCCCCACCTCCCTCCTTCCTTCCCTGTATCACTTCCTTTTATCTTGCGTCCCAGGAAGGGAGGGGGGACAGTCCTCACTGGCAGCCCGGGGGTGTTCGGGGCAGCCCCGCAGCGGGTCTGCGCTAGGGAGGAGCCCGCACATCCCCTGCCCAACAGGCTCTTCAACTTCTGCTCCACCGTTCCTGCCCTCCTCCCTCCCCATCCCTCTGCCAGGAGGTGCGGCCGGGATCCTTCCCCAGCTGCCATCAGGCTGGATTTCCTGGGCGTGAAGAGGGTTTTTTTATATATATATATATGTTAGTTTTTTTAAGATCTAAGCCCCTGCCTGTCTCCCTGCTTCTCCTCCTGGGCCGGTTTGTTTAATCTAAGAGTAGGTGGCAGGAGAGGGGGATTTGTGGGGTTATCTGCGCAGAGCGGTGTAAGCCAGCGCAGGAGGGCAGGAGGGCAGGGCTGGGAGCATCGCTCCGGGGGCACAGGTCGGCCCTTGTGCAGCCCAGAAGTGGCTGCTGAGAACGGCCCAGCTCCTGCTGTGGAGCAGAGGGAGTGATGGGGCTGGGGGAGGAGAGCCTCGTGGCTCAGCATCCGTGGGGATGGAGAGGGGAGGAGGTTTTCTTCGCCCAGCTCCATCGATCAAGAGGCAGATGTGGCCCCTCCACCTCCAAGCTGTGCAGAGATGTGCCCCCCTGGCCGCAGGGAGCCCGGCAGCCCCTGCCCGCATCCCCCACTGATCCTCCCTGCCTGGAAAGGTTTCTCTCTCAGCTGCTTCCTCTCCTCCATGGCAACCCAGCTACTCCCTCCTCTCTGCATGGCTCTGGTGCACGTGAGCGGGGCCGGAGCTGCTCCCGCAGCGTGTCCCACGGGCCTGGGGGCTTGGGCTGCACCCGGGCCGGGCAGGTCCCACCGAGCCGGGGCATTGCAGGGAGCTGGGGCTGCTCTGGGGAACAGGGTGCTGCCTGGGAAGGTGCTGGGGTGGGAGAGAAGCACCCCCTGTTTCCAGCGTCCTCCTCCTATCCCCCCTCTGCTGGAGTGGGGCATGGAGCCCGCAGTGCCCCAGCGTGGTTTCAGCTCTGCAGCCCTGGGGACAGTCTGAGGTGGCGGAGGGAGGGCTGGGATGCAGGGGCATGGAGGGGATGTGCATGTGCTTTCCCCAGCACCACCTCCGAAGCAGCAGGGTCTGTCTCGGGGGGGCAGACCCTGTAGCACCCCCACAGTGCAGAGGGTCCCCTTAGCATTCCCAGCTGGAGTTGCTGCGTGGGACCCAGTCCCAGCCCCAACAGGGAGAGGAGACCACGGCAGGGTGGGAGCCATGCTGGGCCCATCTGTTTCCAGCTGTGGGAGGGGGCACGGAGGGGCTTGAGGCTGTGCTGCCCCTGACAGAGATTGACTTAAAAAGGGACAAATCCCCGGCCCAGCCCAGCCCGGCCACCAGCCGGCCTTTTGCTGGCCTAAATCTAAACCATACTTCTTTTTTTTCTAAGAAACTCCTTGAAGGGCTCCGGGATGCTGTGAGTAATATTTTCGGGGTGTTTACACGACAGCATGGTTTCTGTCTCCCAAAAAAAAAAAAAAAGGACTCCGAGGGTGGTTTTTGTTGTTGTTGTTCTGCACTCATGAGTCACTTCCAGAGGGGAGCAGGAGCTGACGCCTGTTTTTTGAAAAGCCTCAGAGGTCTGAGTGTGGCTCCTCTCGCTGCACGTCCTGCCCACACCCACTCCAGCTGCCCCAGTGAGGCTCAGCCTCCCGGGGGGCTCAGCACCCACTGCCCCTGCAGCCCCTCTGTCCCAGCTGCTCCAACGCCATCCAAATCGGAACAAGCTGCTCAAAACTGAGCACTACTATCCCAGAGGTAGGAGGGTGCCTCTGTCAGTGCACACAGTGGGCACACAACCTCGTACTTGCCTCTCCCTGCCCTGTCCCTGCTGGGAATCCTCATGTTCCCACTCCAGGCAGGTGCCCCTGCATGACCCCTGCACAGGGTCACCAGTAAGTGCAGGAACTGTGGCAGCAATCCTGCTCCTTCCATCCCCAATCCCATCTTCCTGGCTCCTAGGTCGAGAGCTGGGTGTGGAACCACCCCCACAGCTCTGGAAAAGCAGGTTTTCCCTGCATCCCTGGGAAGCAGGAAGGCGGAGAGGGGAACATGGAGCCTTCTCCCTCTGAGATTTCTCCAGGAGCAAGGAAGCCTTTGGGACATGCACAGGGGAGGGCACAACCCAGCATCCCCAGGACAAGTGCCAGGCAGTGCCTGTCCCTAATGCCAGCTGGGTGGCAGGAGCAGGGGCAGGGGTGCAGCACCCACCCAGGGTGCAGTGGTGCTGGGTGCTGAGATGGAGTAGGAGCGGGGAGGGCTGCAGGAGCCTGTGCCCCTGCAGGTCCTGGCACACCCCTGGGGATGCCCAAGGCCCCCAGTGCCACCACTCATCCTGTCCCAGCTCGCTGGTGCAGCAGCACGTCTGGGATTTCAAGCCATGGGCCGTGCCACGGGCTTGGGGCAGGACACTGCCCTGCAGCCAGTGCATTTTGCTCCCCAGTCGGTGCCAGGAGGATGCAGGTGGCGTCTCACCTGCCCCAGGGTGAGGGCTGGGGGGACAGCACAGCTGGCTGGCATGGGGAGCCAGAGCCATTGCTGACTGACCTCTCTCCCTCCCGCTCCTTCTCACCACGGCTGGGACAGACAATGAGCGAATCCAGTGCCAAATCCAGCCAGCCCCTGGCCTCCAACGGGGAGAAGGACGTCTCAGAGAAGAGGGGCCGAGGGCGGCCCAGGAAGAAGCCACAGGTACGTGAGGTCCCCTGGGAGGCAGGGGCAGATATGCACCCCCAGGGTATGGGGCAGGAGGAAACCCAACATGTGCATCCCCTGGGCAGGGCTGGGAACAGCCATGGTGCACAGTTACCCCTCTTTGGGCAGCACCTCCTCAGTGCTCACCAGCAGCAAAATCCTCCTGGGGGGCTCCAGAGACCCCCAAGTGCTGCAGCATCCCAGAGCTGCTCCTGGCCCTGGCTGGACTGGGGGCTCCCATGCCCCTCCCCAGGTCCAGCTGAACCTGGCTGTGCAGACAGGCTAATTAAAGACCCATTAGCAAAAGCTGCTCAGAGGGATAAGATGCTGCTGGAGCCTTTATAGTGCCAACCCCTCCTCGATCCCCCTGGGGCAGGTGGGGTTTGTGTACGTCACTTCCCTGCAGAAAAGGCGATTTTGGGGTTGCCTAAAACTTCCTTGGCTGTGGCACCGGCAGGGAGCAGGGTCTGGGCTGAGGAGCCGTGGGGTCCATCTGGCTGAGCCAAGCAGCTGATGCTGGGGGGGGGGACAGGTCACGTACACCTGGCTGAAGGACACAGAGGAGCCTCTGCCTGGTGCCTGATTGCCAATCCCAGAGCGACCAGCGCTCCCAGTACCACATGCAAGAGCATCTCTGCCCTGGCAGGGTCTGGTGGGAGAATGAGACTCCCAGGCTGGAGCATCCTGGGGTGCACTGGGAGCCACTCTGGGCATGCAACCCCCCTGGGACCCCCGTCGGCAGCAACCTCCCTCTGCTCTCCCTCCAGCAGGAGCCCAGTGAGGCCTCGACTCCCAAGAGACCCCGTGGGCGGCCGAAGGGCAGTAAAAACAAGGCCACCCCAAAGGGCAGGGTAGGTACCTGGGGTTGGGGCTGCTCCAGCCAAGTGCTAGGACCACGGGTCCAGTTTGAGTTATGGACAGTTCAGGGCAGATCTGCCCCTGGGAGGGGGGAGCTGGGCACTGGCCCCCAGGGAGGGTGGGGGGAGCTGGGGGCTGTGTGTGTCAGCACGAGACACCCACGATAGACCTGTTTGCAAAACACGCGACTCACATCCTGCACCCACCTCGTGAGTCACGGGGCATCCCGGGGCCGGGGGAGGCTGGTGGCAGCACCCCAGGAGATGCCACTGGGGTGATAAATCTGGCAGTCACGGGTGGGAGGAAGGGGAAGGCCACCCGCCCCTGCACAGCATCCTGGGGACAGCCTGACCAAATTGCCCTTTTTTTTGGTTGTTGTTCCTCAGAAAGCTGCAGTCACACCAGGGAGGAAACCTCGAGGGCGACCCAAAAAATCGGTGAGCAGGCTTTTCCCTTCCCCCTCTGATCTGGCAGGGTGCTGGGCACTTTGGGGGCACAGCATCCCCTGGCTGGCCCCACAAAGGTGGGGGCAGATGCTGCCAGTCTGGAGGAGCAGAGAGCAGTGAGCAAGCAGAGGGCACAGGGTGGGCTCTGAACCCAGCTGTACCCTGGGGCTGGGGGTTTGAGCCCCCCACCTCCCCACAGTCCCACAAGTAACGTGGAGGTGGCTGGTCCTGCCCTGGGGATGTGCTGGCACTTGCACTGCTGCCAGCACGGTTCCTGCAGCCTGTGTGCACAGCCACCCCTTTCCCTGAGCTTTCCCTCCTCTGTTCCATTTCTTCTCCTTTTCCCCTGGTTCGCAGCTAAGGTGGGTGCCAGGCACCCACGAGCATCACCCGGATGGTTTCATCTCCTTTCCCTGCATGCCCCAGATTCTGCTCCTTTTCCCACTGAAATTCCTCGCAGAGCACGAGGGGCTGAGAGCAGCCAGGGCTGCAAACATGGGGTCACATCCTGGGATCTCCTGTGCCAGGGGCTGTTTGGGGACCCCAGGGTGGGCAGCCAGTATGGGGGGTGGGACGAGCCCATCCTGTGCCAGCAGGGCCATGCTGGGGACATGGTGTCCTGCTCGGTGTCCCACTCTGGCAGCCATGGTGGCATTTTTGTGAATGGAGTGGAGGAAGTGGGGGTTGGTGTGACTCAGGCTCACTCAGCCCTGACTCACCACTGCCTGCGGGGTCACGGCGTCCACCCCGGCGTGTGGGGCTGGACAGGGACACTCGGGGCTGGACAGGGACACCCGGGGCTGGACAGGGACACTCGGGGCTGGACAGGGACACCCGGGGCTGGACAGGGACATCCAGTCCTGCTGCCGCCCCACGGGGTGGCCACTGGGGACCCAGCTGTGGCACCAGGGACCGCAGTCACATGCTGGCAGATGTCATGCACCCCGAGGCATGTGGTCCCCCCTCCTCACCGCAAGCCCACCACGGGGCTTCTCACCTGGGATTTAATCTGCAATGGGTGAACTTGGAGCTGGGGCCAGTCCTTAAATCCAGGCGTGTCGTGGTGCCTCAGTTTCCCTCATTGCACAAGGGGTGTGATGTGCCTGGCCAGCCCTTTGCCCGGGGACAGTGGAGTGGGGCTGCCCCCCCGGCACCCCCAGACACGCTCCCTTGCCTCGCAGCAGCAGGCCGAGGAGGAGGTGAACATTTCCCAGGAGTCATCCGAGGAGGAGCAGTGACACCTCCCGAGCCGGCGCTGCCTCATCGCCCGGCGGCCGGGGAGAGGGACCGGGAGAGACGCACTGCGCCGCCCTGGCTTCTTCCTCCTCCCTCCTCACCCTCAGACAAGGCAGCACTGGAAAATGGCCCAACCCGGGCGGCTCCCGCAGCCCCCGCCCGGGGGGCACCTGCCCCGGCTCCCCCTCCCCAGCACGGGGGTTTGGGGCAGCCCCACTGGAAAGGGGGGGGCTGGCAGGAGAGCCGGGGCTGGGACCCCCCCTCGCTGCCCCCCACGCAGAGCTCTTGCCCAGCCAAAGTGGGTGATGGCTGTCGCCCCCTCCAGCACCGGGCTTTGCCCGGGGGCCTCTGCAGGGAAAGAGAGTGGGGGGCAGCGAAGGCGAGACCCCCACATGCATTAGACCTTTTCTCTGTCCTGCTGCTGCCCTGGGCGCCCCCTGCACCCCCAGCCTGGGCGACTGCACTGTGTGCGGGGGCAGCTCCCGCGGCGCTGCCCGTCCCGGGGCTGCCCGAGCCCCGCCGCCTCGGGACAGCCCCTTCCTCATAGGTTCTGCCATAGAGATATATTTTTTTTTAGTACTTTTTTTCCTTTCATTCACAACTACCTCTGGATATTTAAGTTCCACTTTTCTGAACTCACAGATGTGCTGCTGTGCTGCTGGGGCACCATGGGCTTGGTGGTTCCTGTTTCGAGGTGTTGCTGGGGGCCGTGGGGCATTTTTTTTTTCCCTCCCCTTTTTTTGGGCTTTGTTTTCCTTTTTTTAAATTGTTATTTTTAGGTCTAGGTTTGCTCTGCTGCTCCAGGGGATTGAGGCTGGCAGGGCAGCAGGGTGGGGGTCCCGTGGGATGCTCCCCCCACCAGGCTGCCCAGGCACAACGGCTGCAGTGGGACCGGAGGTCGGTGCCGGGTGGCTCCGATGGGAGAGGATCGGGGTATGGTTTGGGGTGTTTTTTTTTGGTTCACTGTTAATGACCTTTTGGGTTCCTATTTGTAGTTACTTGAATAAAACATTTTATGGACGTTTGACGCCTCTGCCCCAGGCCCAGCTGGGTTCCACACGTGGCTGCTCCACAGGCACATCAGTCGGTGCTGGTGGCAGCCACCAGCCATCTCTGGGATGCTGCTGATGGAAACACAAACACACAAAGCCCCACTGCCTACCAGGCCCCCACCCAAGGTTGGGGCAGTGCTGCTGAGCCCCCAGCCCCACATGGAGCCCCATGGCTGAAGATAGAGACACGTTTATTTGTTCCATCTCCCCCTGGGCATCCCCTGCCCGCAGTGCCCAGAGCTCCCTGCCAGGCCTGGCCATCCCACCTGGAGCCTTCCAAGGCGCTGGTGGAGCAGTTCAAGCAAAAAAAATAATGGCAAAACCAGGTGCCAAGGCGGGAGATATCCCAGCCTGGTCAGTGCTTGGGTGTGGGATCGCTGGAGGCTCTGACACCACTGTGGGCACATCCTGCCTGTCCCACGGCGCCAGCACCATCCCCCGTGCCCTCCTGTGGGCAGGATCTGGTCCTGGTGCTCTGGGCAGGGTCAGGCCCTCCAGTCCCTGCGTGGAGGCCAAGGGGGCGAAGGTCTCCCCCAGCCAGGCACCACCTGCAACAAAGAGGGACACACCTGCACATGGGGCAGATGGGGGGAACAAGAAGCCCAGTCCAGAACTCCGTGCCAGGCAGGGTCTAGGGTTGGTGGAGGGAGACCTGGGCTCACAGGCACCAGCTGTGCAGCCCAACCTTCCCAAAACCCTCCCGATTACACCCAAAGCCTGTCTTCCCCCAGGCTGGACTTGATCTTGGAAGTCTTTTTCAACCTTAAAGATTCAGTGACTCCTAGAGCCCAGAATTCCCTCGGGACAGGCACTTAACCTGCTGCTGCTTAAATTTCTCATGGAAAACCTGGATAAATGCCCATTCCCACTGCCCTGGGCAGTGACCCACCTGAGGCTCCTCAGCCTCCACCAGCAGCTCCTGCTCCGACTCGGGGGGCTCCTCGGCCGGGTCGTAGCTGTACATGGGCAGCAGCCGATGGCGCAGCCGGTCAGACCTGGGCAGGGGGGTCTGGGGGTGAGCGGTGACCCCGCAGGCCCCCCAGCCCCACGCCCCCCACTCACCTGCGCTTCTTCTGCACGTACATCACCTGAGGGGAAAGGCATCATTGGCACGGAGCTTGGGGGGCAACAGTGCCCCCCGACCACCCCATGGCCGCCCACTCACCGCAGCCAGGACAGCACCGAGGAGGGTGAGGAAGAGGAAGGGGCCGAGGACGGAGCCCACCAGCGAGTCGCCCGCCGTGCCCGGCGCCGTGGGGGCTGTCGTGTTGCTCATGGCCCAGCGCCCACTCCTGCCCACATGGGCACGGTGTGCGGCCCCACGGGCGGGACCTGTGCAACCCACAACTGCCCGGGAGTGACCCACAGCCTGGGAGAGACCCACTGACAGGGAGTGACCCACTGACAGGGAGAGACCCACAGCCTGGGAGAGACCCACTGACAGGGAGAGACCCACTGACAGGGAGTGACCCACAGCCTGGGAGTGACCCACAGCCTGGGAGTGACCCACTGACAGGGAGTGACCCACTGATAGGGAGTGACCCACTGCCCGGGAGTGACCACTGACAGGGAATGACCCTCCAATGCAGGAATGACCCCCCAACCCGGGAATGACCCACTAACAGGGAATGATCCCCCCAACCTGGGAGTGGTGCAGCGCCAAGGAGCGATCCACGGACAGGGAATGACCCCCTACCCCAGGAATGACCCCCCCAACCTGGGAATGACCCCCCCACCTGGGAATGACCCCCCACCCGGGAATGACCCACGGACAGGGAATGACCCCCCCACCCGGCAATGACCCCCCACCCCAGGAGTGACTCCCTACCCCAGAAATGACCCTCCCACCCCAGGAATGACCCACGCACAGGTGACAACCCACCGCCCGCTCGGCCATGCTCAGCAGCCCCGATAACCCAGCCCTTCCCCGCCGGGACCCCCAATCTCGCCCCCTTTCCCCCCAAAATCCCCCCCTTTGGGTGTCCCCCCCCGCCCCGGGGATCCCCGCGCGCCCGGCCCGGCCCCGCCCACCTGCGCGCGCCGCCCGCACCCGGAACCCGCGCGGCGCGTGACTGGCGGGAAAAGGCCGGCAGGGGGCGGGGCCACGGCGGGGGAGGGCCAATGGCTGGGCGTGGTCAAGGAAATGGGTGGAGCCATTGGGGAGGGGGCGCGGCCAAGGGAAAGGGGCGGGGGCGGCCAGCAGGGGGCGCCAAAGACCGGGCGGGGGGGGCGGGAAAAGGGGAAGGAAAAGGGCAGAGAAATCCGGGAAAAAGGGAAAACCGGGACGGGAGGGCGGGGAAAAAGTGGGGGGGCAAAGGAAGAAATGAGGAAAAGGCCCCGGGGCAGCAAAGGGAGGGGCGAGAGGAGATTTGGGCGGATAGACAGAGGTAGGGAAGGGGGCACATCTGGCCAGTTGAGTGCACAGCTGGGGGCATGAGCAGGAGGAGAGACAGAGGGATGGGTGGATGGATGGATGGATGGAGGGATGGATGGAGGGATGGATGGATGGATGGAGGGATGGAAGAAGAGAGGGAGGGAGGGAGTGGGCAGAAGGAGAAGGGAGTGGGCACAAG
>JAWWTY010000072.1:624579-652449 GCA_035222235.1 Margarornis squamiger
GATGGAGGGATGGAAGAAGAGAGGGAGGGAGGGAGGGAGGGAGGGAGGGAGGGATGGACAAGGGCACATGGACAGAGGGACGGAGATGCAGGCAGGGGTTGGCTGACACACCCACTTGGCCGGGGCACAGGGCGGGTCCAGGCACAGGAACAGGGTCAGCCCCACCAGGGGCTGCTGTGGGTCCCTGGGCAGGGCTCTGCTGTGCCGACCCCCCCGGGGCACCCCGCGCTGGGGCTGTCCCGGTGCCCGCAGTGCCACCCCCGGCAGTGACACCATCCCAGCCCTGATCCCCGCCCAGGGATAATCCGCTTTGCCCGTGGGGACCAGATGGCCCCGCTAAGTGGGTCAGGCGGGAGCAGGGACACTGGGGAGCACCGGCCCCACTGCACTTCCATCAGCTACAAAACATAATCATCAAGTGGAATGAGGTGAAAGAGGGGCCTGGACATGGCGCATTTGGGGGGGACACCACTCCTGGTGCCCAGGCTGGCAGCGGGACAGGGCTCGGTGCCACCGCAGGGCATCCAGAGCATCCCGAGCTCCTGGTCTTCAGGCCTTGGGATGAACTTGCCCATGGCAAAGGCCAGGGAGGGCTCAGCAGAGCTCCTTCCTGCCTGTACTGCTGCCTGTACCTCTGCCTGCACCTCTGCCTGCAGTGCTGCCCTCCCACCTGCCCAGCCCACGCCAGGTTATTCTCCCCTCCCCAGCCTGGAAAAGGACACCAGCTGTCCCAAGGGTAGCTGAGCTGCTGTTCCTCGTGTCCCACTGTCCCTGGGGGTTCTGCTGCCCCACCAGCCCCCACTCTGCCCAGCAGCTGCACTGGGTCCCTTTGTCTGTGTTGACCCTCCCTGCCCCAGAGCCCCTTCCCAAACCAGCCCCAGCCCCCCAGTCCCCCCATTCACCACTGCAATGGGGTACAGGACCCCCAGGACTCCCAGGCCCCACTGCCATGGGGAGCATTGACACCCCCTGAGCCTCCCATGTTGCCACCATCTCCCACTGCCTGTCCCCTCCCAGCCTGGGGTTGCTGTGCCATGGCTAAAAATAAATCCAGCAATTTCTAGGAAAGTTCCTTGGAGAGCAGGAGCAGGACCATGGAGCCAGGAGGAGGGAGGATGCACGGTCTGGGGGAAGCAGCATCCTTGGGAGCAGCCTGGGGGGTCACCAAGCCCCTCCACATGGCCAGAGCCAGTCCAGGCCACCTGCAAATCCCACATGAATAATTTTTTCCCATCCACTGCTGCCCAGAGCATCCAGAGGGGGAAAATGGGAGTCAGGGCTGGGGCAGTGCAAGGGTTGCACATCCCTGGTGAAATTTCCCCCTTGCTTATCCCAGAGTGGGGAAGGATGTCAGGGAGGATGAGGGCAGCATTGTCACTGACCCTGGGGACAAAGCACCTTATTGACCTGGGTAGAAGCTGGGTCAGCCAGGGGTGTCAAATTCTTAGCAGGTGAGGAGAGCTGAAATACCAACACAGGGCATTTCTGCCCCAAACCCCTCAGTGAGACATCAGCCCCCACCCTTCTGTGCCCCCAGCACATAATTGGGGACAGCTTTGCTGAGCCGCTAAGCTCCCGTTTAAGCAGCTGAGCACAAGTGGCTGGATTTCCAGCCAGCACATCCCTCCAGCTGCTCATCCGGCCAGAAAGGCTGGGGTGGGGGGCCGGTGCCGCCGTCCCCGCGGGGGCACAGCCTCGCCGCTTGCCCACTCAGGCATTAATGCCGCCGTCAGCACAGATTAATTCTGCCCTCGGCGCCGCAGCCGAACGCGAGGCCACCATGCACCAGTGGCTGTGTTTTCCCTCGCTGCAGCATCACAGTGCAGGAGGAGCCTGGTCGCATCCAGATCCCAAAGGGCACCTGCGAAGGGTGGGTGAGAGATGGGTCTCCACACCGGGACACATTTACCCTGCAGGGCAATGTGGAGCTCACCTTCGTGCCGTGTCCACCCTGGCCAGGCCGGCGGTGCCATCGGCACCACGCGCTGCCAGAGCTGCCGGTGGTGCTGGTGCTCTCGGTGCAGGTTCCACCCGGCCTCTCCCACTGCCAGGGGCTATTCCCATGGGAAGGGCCCTCAGGAAGGACTTTGAGAAAGAGGTGGGAGCAGATTTGGAGACAGGGCCACTTCTGCTCCACGAGGCTCTCTCCTTAAAATGGTCCATTTTATTGCAGGGTGCCGTCCCTCTCAGTGAGCCCGTCTCAACACCAGGCTGTTGGTGACATCCCTCCAGTTCCTCTTCCAGGCTGTCACTGTCCCAAGCCACTGCAGGGAGGGCTTTCTCCTCAGGTGACACTATTCCCCATCTCTAAGCTCGAGGAACAGCGCCAGGACGGAGAGACCAGGCTGGAGGCAGATCTGTGTGAAATACTGGAGTGTTTATTGGTTGGCACTAGATTACAGCCCACACTCTTGGCAAACTGGCATCCATGAATTTTATTTTTGCAATTTTTTACTTGACAGCCTCCCCCCCTTGCACACCACTCAACAGAGGAAACCCCTCCCGACAGGACCCCAACCACGCTCTGACAGGGTGAGTGCAGAGTGGGCAGAGCCCTCTGGCCTTTCTGGAGACACTGTGGATGAAAGATCAGAATCACACAGGTATGTGCTACACCTGCCAGTCAGGACCAAGCAGGAGAGCACCTGCATTACCCAGAGACTTCAACTGAGATCTGAGCCCTGAAGGAAATAGGAAGTGTTTTCTACTGAACACGTTTGACTTTGAGCAAAGGTGTCATAAAAATGAGTAAGAAAAAGTATCCACTGAAATGCTCCATTTCCAAAGTGCCCCTGCAGCTGCAAAGCATTTCTGCAAACTATTTCACCTTAATTTGTCATAACCCTCCCTTGTGAATTTCACCAGGTTAGAAACACCAAGTGCTGGAGTGAAGAACGGAGACCTGCAGCCAGGAAAATAAACCCAAACATATTACGGGAATCACAAGTCCAAAACCACCTCGAATTCAGAGAGAACTGAGAATTTCACTTATGATTCACTGAAAACACTTGCAAACCTCAGGCTTCTTTTAATTCTAGTTTGTTCTCTACATCAGCTTTCTTCCTCCAAACTTGCTGACACCTCCCAGTGAAAGCTGAGTGGCAGGAGCAGCAAAAGAACCTCCGTGAGACATCCCAACTGACCCCACCACGTCACACAAAGCAGGACACCCAGGGGTCCCTCACCAGGCCCTGTGGCTGCCATCGGGTCCCCACCGCAGGCCTGGACACTGGGATGACTCAGAACAGGATCTGCCAGGGGTCAGAACCTGTTTTCCCTCAGGCTGCTCACACCTGTCAGTGCCACCCTCAGTCACGAGGCTGAGTTCGAAGGGACCAGCTCAGACACAAGCCAGAGACAATGGCTCTGCTCCACGAGGCTCGCTCCTTAAAATGCTCCATTTTATTGCAGGGTGGCCTCACTCTCAGCGAGCCCACCTCAACACCAGGCTGTTGGTGACATCTCTCCAGCTTGGAGGAGGTTCCGAGGCTCGGAAGGGAGAAGGCTCAGGCAGACACGCTCACAGCCGGCTCCGAGGGCTGCCAGGGAGCCCCAGGTACACAGAGCTCATAGAAAGACTGAGCAGCAAATGCAAAATGATCGTTCCAGGTCTTGTGATATAATAAATATAAATTAGGACACACAGGAAGTTCAGCAAACTCTCTTGGACCTCCCCAGGTTCATTTCTGAGGCAATTCTAGAGCCAATTTCTCAAGTTTAAGTTCAAAATTCCCACTTTGCCACCAAAAAAAAAAAAAAAGAAAAAACCCCTATGGACTAGCACCAAAAAGAGATTTTTTTAAATCTCCTAAATACAACTTCAGTCCAGTTCAGTTTCTTTTTCAACACCTACACCTCTCTTGGTGACACCACCCCCAGTACAGCACTATAGGATCTGCCCCCGCCACAGCCCAGAGCAGCTGGGTTAGTTCATTCCAACCTTAGGAAATCGATGCTCATGCCCTGTGTGTGTCAGGGGCTCTGGGACAAGCCCAGGAGTGCTCCAGCCACAGGGGCACCGTGTCCCAGTGGGGCCAGAGCCACCAGATAATGCTGTTACCAACCAGAATGGAGCCAGGGAGCAGGACCAGAGCAGGCACTGGGTCATTCAGTGCTGCTGAGCATCTCTGTGGGATAAAAGCTCCTCACATGGCAACCCCGTCACTGCTTGGCGTGGGTCTGGCTAAAGAGACCAAGACCTCTGATCCTCCCCCAGCCACAGGCTCAGTTCAGGAGGGTCAAACCCTCAAACCAACCCCCTCAGTGACTCCCAGTGACCCCTGTGTGCTTTGCACAGGTCCAGCCACTGCATCAGGCTGTATGAAAGCACAAACACATCCAACTGGGGTAACAGTGGTTCTGAGAACAGGCAGGAAAATCTCCAGCTGTTGTAACTGGGGCACACACTGGACCTGTGCAGCCTCCAGGATTTCACTCCCCGAGAGCGACCCACACACCATGGAATGCTGGATGTGGTTTCTGCATGGAAAAGCTGAGGCAGAGGCCCAGAGCCTGTGCTACATCCAGGAAGGGAACTGAGGATTCCTGACATTCCCTGCCCACATTTTTAGCCACTGAATACTTTGCGTCGGCACAAGGGAAAAAGCAACACTTGCAGATTCCAACCCCTTTTCATTTTTCCCTTTACAGTTTGCTTTAAGGCACATTCCAGCTCAGGCTGAATGAGCGGCCTCCGTGCTCCATGGAGAGCAGGGAAGAGCTCACAGCATCCACTTACCCAGGAAAAGACCTGCCAGCTGAGGGGCCCCAAGAGGTGCTGCACCCCGAGGGCAGCCTGGGCATCCCCTGCAGGACCCACCTCACACCGGTGCCCCGAGAGCACAGCTGGGCCAAGAGCCAGCACAGAACTGCTCCAAGGGGGTGCTCCATGGATGGGTCAGGCCAGTCACAACATACTGAGGCAAGAATCCCACTATCCAATGCTACCAGCTTAGAACAGCACCAGTTCTAGCAAGGCTGGGAGCCCAAGACTCATCCCATGGGGTTCAGCACAGAGGCCTCAGCAGTGAGACCGAGCAGGACTGGCCTGGGCTGCAGAACCAGAGCATGTGACCCCCTTCCCAGCAGGTCCCCTGTCCCTCACACAGGCAGTGGCTGTCAGTCCCACACCAAATAACACCAGTTTGGATAAAACCACTCCACCTTCCGGATGTTCAGCTGGACCAGCTCTAGAGAGAACCCCAGATGCTGAGGATGATGGGAATGGTGTGGAGCAGGGAGAGTTCAGGGAGCATGAGGCTACGGCCTGGTCTGAAATCTGCATCTCTTCAATCAAGACTATTCCTGTCGCAGAAAACATTTCCAGTTACAAGGCATAACATCAGCCACTCTGTGGTAACAGCATCAATTCATGCCACATTAAAACACTTTCTTGGCACAATTTATTTTTCTGACCCAAACAAATAAGCCATTAGCAAGTCATTAACAATATTCTACCCTAAATTGTCAGTTTAACAGCCCTGTAAAAACATTTTTAGTTTAAAAACAAAAGTGTGCATGCTGCTGATATTAAAACTGCAGTTACTCTTTCAGGAGTACCAGCTGTTTTGTTGCAAAGCATTTCGAACATACTAATCTGTACAGAAGAGACCAAGACTCCTTGAAGGCAGTAGATGGCTGTGTCAGGTGCCTCGCAGGGCACGGGACAGCGACTGTCCGAATTTCTTGTACACTTCCAGATAGAATATTCAAGCCCTTTGAGAGTTTGGTTCAGGCTGACCAGCACAGAGTGAGAAAGGATTGTACATTCGTCTCTAAGTTGAAGTGAGCTGAACTGGTGTAATTTAGGCTCAATTCCAGACACCCGGGTTTGAGCTACTCCTCGAATAATGGGCTGTTCCTTATGCGTGGTTTTCCATGTCAGCGATTGCTGGCACTGCTTTTGGCCTTGCTACTCCACACCGATGAAAGCAGGGAGAACAAGGAAAGGAACAGAAGAGGATCTTAAAATGAACAGCTTCTTGCCAAACCAGCAAGGATACCATTCCCCCTTGTCCCAGGCTCCATGGATATTTCTATCAGATTTTCATATTGTAAGTGCTTCTCGGGAAGAGAGAAAACTCCAGAACAGTGAGTGTTTATTATAATATTTTTTGTTAAATAAAGAGCAGGAAAAAAAAAGAAAAGGAAAAAAAAAAAAGAGTACTGCAGATTTAATTTCACATCTTGGCTCTGCTCTGACAAAGGAGAAGTTACTGAACTCAGCAACCACTTCTTGTCCCAAGCCAGGGATTAATTAATGCCCCTCCCAAAACTTGTACCTGTCCCAACCCACCCCCCAGCCCCAACCCTTCCCATTTTATTTCCCAACTAGACAACACTGTTGGCAAATCAAGACAGCATGAAACTTACAGCAATAAAACGACAAAACCCCGTGTGAAGTGTGCTAACGCATCGGGGAGCTCTCCTGCGAGCCGGGTGTGCTCCCAGCGGGAATGCTGCCGGAGGCAGCTGTACCTGTCACCCAGGGCACACTCTGAGCACGCTCCACGTGCGACTGTAAGTGCTGCAGAACCACAGGACAAGAGACTCAACACCTGAATGTTTCCCCCAGGACTTCTCTGCAGGACACACGTGGTTATCCGACCGCGGGCTCGCGCAGCAACACTCAGTGAGTACGATCCGATGCTTCAGCACAAATCCCAAGTCTCCAGTTCAGCACGGCGTAAGGCATGTGGACAAGAGAGACACGAGCAGAACGCAGCAGGATCAGGGAACAGCACTGGTGAGCGACACTCCAGTTTGTCTGTCTGGCCCCCCGACTCCCACCGCAGGCGACGCAATCCGGGTTCTATCGTGGCGTGCTGAGGCTGTTTGGTTTTGGCCGAGGGTTAAAGACCAACTCCTTGTGGTTTCGTTCTGATGAAAACGCAGAAACATTGGCGGAAGCTGTCGGAGAAGCCACGGAGCCACAGGGATGTCTGCAGGGGATCCAAACTCTGCCCTCAACTTCAAGTGTCACTGCACTAAATCGGGAGATACTGGATGGGGAGTAAACTGGCCCAGCCACTAGCACTGTCACAGAATGTGTATTTTTAAAAAACAGAACAAAAGGCAAACATATTAATTATGAACTCTTCTTTTCAGAAGCAGACCAGGATTAAAAAAAATTTCTGCAAAATTAAAGTGTTAGATCCTCCATCTAAAAAAAAGTTTATACAGATGCACTGCAAGTGACCCCCGTCTGGGTCTGAGCAGCGCTTTACAGTACAGACTAAGACTTGCAGAGCTGATCTCACATTGAAGTCTTTTAATTAAAAAAAAAAAAAAAAAAAAAAGTGGCTCTGGCTGGGATGACACGAAGGGGACACTTGGGACACTTCAGAGCACAAGGCAGAGGCGGGGCTGGCAGCCTCCAGGCCATGGAGCGGAGTACCGAGAAAGGGGCACTTCATGCACAAAATGTATTTTACAAAATACAGATCCAAAAAAGCAAAAAAGCCAACGAAAAAAATCCCACCTTGCACTAAATCGCAGCACTCTGAACACTTGCTCTGCCCCAGGCGGCTGCCCATGCCTGGTGTGAGGGAGGAGGCATGGAAACGGGGAGGGGAGGGAAATCCAGGTCTCAGTCCGGGTTTGGAAATGGCTCTCGCAGGGACGTCGTCAGTCATCTGATGTCGGACACAGAGCTCTCGGAGTACGGCGTGGTCATGACCGGGGTGCCGTTGTTGGCCAGACAGCCTTGCCTCAAGGTTTCAAAATACGAGGCCTGCACTGGTTTATGATATTGCAGAACTTTTATGGCATCTTCTATCTTAAACCATTCCCTTTTCCTTCCTGTGGGCAAAGAGAGAAATCAGTGGGCACAACAGAATGCCATCGTCCTTTCTAGTCTGAACATTCCTGCTCCTGAGCTGTCACTCTCTGTCATGGGCACCAAGATGCAGGAGTCACTGCACTGTGAGCAAACTGGCAGTGCAAAGACACTGGGAAATTTTCTCCTGGGATTCTTGGATCTCGAGGGCCTCCCACTCCAACCCCAGGACAAGTGTTTGTTTATGGCAGTATAACGTATAACCCATTTTGCATTTCCTAATTAAAAAACCCCCCACATTTATTTTGCTATTTCTGCAATTTCTATTCAAGTCATACACTCATTTTAAGACAATCCATTACAAATACCAACCACTACCCTATTTCTATCAGTTTGGAAATGAACTTCAATTTCCTGTGGATGGCTCTCTTCCCATAAATCCCTTCCATACACAGCATAAGGACAGTCACATTGCAGGTGCTGCAGTGCAATCCCTCCTGGGAACAACAGGTTCATTTCTATTTGGGAATCCGATTTAAGTGCAACGATTTCAAAGACAACAGGGAATGATTAACCCACACTGCCTGCATATATTTCCTCTAGTCTCAGACAGGACAGCTTTTCATGCTCTTTGCTTTGCACCTTCCAGAGCAAGAATTAAACACAAAATTGTTGCAGAGACAGTTGAACATTATTTGACTTCTCTTAGGCCACAGAGGTGACAAAAGCATCAATTTGACCACAATTTTTTTCCCAAGCAACCGAAGGACACACAACTGTGACCCTTCCCGACCATTCTCACAGGGATTCCAGGTCCCAGAGGGATGCTGAGCTGATATGGGCTGTCTGCATCAGTTAATGGCAGCAAGCACAAAGCTTACCAATATTGACAGAGTCCTCCCAGTCCTCCAACACTTCGGTGACGATAAGTACGTAAACATATGTCCGGTGCTTCCTGTCCCGGTTCTGGAAGGCAAAGGGAACACAGCAAAAGCAAACTTTTTTAGGCAGGAGGGCATGGGGTGACTGCAGACTGCCCATTGCGACCCTGCATCACCTTGGGTGCAGATCCTCCCACATTACAGCTTGTTCTTAGCCACTAAAAACTGTTGTGTTTTAAATGAGGGGTCTGAAAACATCATTAGGGACTGGAGCCCTAAAGTGTAATTCCTGATCTGTGGGGAAGTGGTTGGTGGACTGATGTTCTTATAAATCAGTTCCTCAGCTGGGAAAAAAAAAACATGGGGAAGATTTGTATCTATTTCACACAACTCTGACAGGGACAGTCAGGGACAGAAAAAGGGTGAGGAGAGCTGTGTCTGGTCCCTGCTGACTGTGCCCCTCCCCAGCACCCACAAGGTGTGGCTGTGCACAGGAGCACACACACTGCACATCAGTGTGTTTTTATTTACAGAGGACTTCGAAGTTTCCCTCCAGACAAGCACCAGCTCATTTCACAAAACACTGCGAGCCATTGTTACTCCAAGACAATTCTTCACAACAAAATTTCACAGCATCAATGTTTGAAACTTACCTCAAAAATTCCCACTAATCTTCCTAACGTCCCTTTCACTCCAGCCTAGGGGAAGTTCAAAGAGAAAAGAAACATGCTTTAACAAGAGCTCAGTACTTGTTTCCCACTTGTTGTGCAGGACCAGTTCCTTAGGACAGGATGCAAACAGTCTAAAATTCTGCTAATCTTCAACAAACACAGTCACAAGACAAGCAACAGAAATGTATCCCAAGTTCTATTCCTAGGACTTTTTATCTTGTTTTCCTATATTCAAACAACTTGGAATTCAATCTGGAGGAAGAAATATTTGAGGAGTTACTCCTTGCATACCAATACACTCCTCGTGACCAGAATCTCCTCTGCAGGTTATTACAGCCTGAGCACAGGGAACACTGGCTTTGGGGTTTAGCAGTTTTACCCCTTCAAAATTATAGTTTAAGAAAGTAACTTTAAAGTATGTGTAAGACATCCATTTACAGCCTCAGAGCAATGTGACAGCTCTCAGGTATTTCTGGGATGTCCTGTACACACCTGAAACCAGCCAACATAAACACACAACACTCCAACGCCATGATGTGGCCCCAGCAGCAGGAACAAGAGGATTTTGGATACCATACAAAGCATGCTGAAATAGGACTTTTGAATCAGCAGAGACACATATCAAGACAAGATCTAAGCAACGGTTTTCTCTATTTGAATAGTACTGCGAATCTACCACTTCATCACATTTGGTGTCCCTTTTGGCACCTGCTTGGTCCCCTCAGTTGTTCTTGCCTCAGCTCTCTGGGGCTGCATCGTGCAAACCCCAGCCCAACTTTACACTGCCTCCTTTTTGTGACTGTAAATGGTTGGAATTCAAGTGCTACAGACAAGATGAGATTTTCCTCCAGGTCTGAACCAACCCACACTGCCTAGCACACGATCCAGCCATAATGGGGAGGCAGAGTTGGCTCTGTCTTCAGCAGCTGGAACACCTCCTGAACAGCACAGGGAAACAGTGCCTCTTGTATATGAGATATAGAGATCTGATTATGTCAGGCTTCTCCTTTTAAAAAAGAAAGATGTTTGGGTGATGTTAATGACAAGACAAATTCTCTGTCCTACTGACCAGCTGCTGCACAGTGATGTGCCTTCAGAAAGGAAGAACTTCAATGAGAAGATATCCCCGGTTAAATTTCAGCCTACTGAATGAACATACACAGGTACCAAACAATCCAGCCAGAGCAAATCTCACTCCTGCTTCCACTGGAAGCTGATGTGGAACTGCCCAGGAGCAAAGGGTTTGTAGCTCCTCCACTACAGCCACAGAAATACATAAATCCTTTTGGTAAAGCACTTCCTGAGCTCTACTTCTAGGAAGGATATTTTCAGCTGAAGCTTTTACATTGTTTATTGTCTCATCTGCATTTCTGACATCCTGCTCAGCCCAGAGGTGCCCTGCTGAGTCCAACCCACGCGGCTCTTTCTGGAGCCAGCAGCAATTCCGTGCAGGTCAGTGTCCACATGCACACAGCAGGGCCTGGCCCATGTGGGGGAGTGATCTCCCTGCCCCTGCTGGCCTGGGCTCCCAAGGCAGCTGGAAGGCAAATGCTCCAAATGCATTTCCCTCAAGGAACTCCTTCAGCAGTGGGACATATTTTTGGGCTAAGTAATGTCCATCAGCTAGGAACAACATAGGGAGGGACATGAGGCTTCCACCTTCACAACATGAAAGGTGAAGTGTAATCAAGTATTTCTGTCTTAGGCCAGTTTTCTTCACTGGTTTCTGGAGAAGGCTGCTAAATTTCTGCTCTCCTTATTTACCTGTAGGCAATGAATCAAATGCCATGGACGTTGTTGTGGTGATTTAGTGAACTCTCAAGCCTGACTAGAAATAAATTTATCTCCAGGCAACTACCAAGCCTGGAAACTAAGGGTGAATCCTGCCCAACCAGCCTCCCAGGCAGTTTATCCCCAGCTCTAGAGCTGTGCTTGAAGTAGCAGAGGCAGGTGAGGAGCCCTTCCTTCTGTGCTGGTAAAGGGAGGTGACAGAAATAGTGCAGTCTGCAAACCAGGATCCTCCCGCTCTGTCCTGCCTGGTCTCATTCATCCAAAAAGGCACAAAAAACAATGTCAAGACAAACATGCACTGTAGGAAAATTGTGTTGAATTATCATCAGACAACTCAAGAAAGTGCCAAGGTTTGTTTCACGTATGAACTTATCATGTGCATTTTAAATGGTGACAAATCAATGGTTTGATTCAAACAAACATTGGGCTGATTTTATAGTCAGTCCCTGCCAAAGCCGGCAAAGCACATCAGCCACTGCTCCTGGGGGCCAATGCCTCTCTCAGCCTGTTTTTCTGGTATAGAGGATTTTAAAGACAACATACAGGACCCACACCAACAGGAAAGTCTCTGTACAATGGAACAAACAGGCATGCAAGTGGAATTCACAGTCTCACACAAGTTTCTAACACCAAGACACCTGAGAAAATAATCTACAGCTCCTATCACTAACAGAGCAAGCTTGGTAACAAGCAATAGAACTGCCAGTTTCCTCCCTGGGCAAAATCCACATCTCTTCCTTTCCTATGGGCTAACAGCATTTTCTTGGAGAGCTAAAGCACAGTCACATGCTCATCCAGGACTGCAACAGGGTCTAAATCTTAATTTGCAGCAGATGACTCAGGAATTTTCTCTTCAACAGTAAATGGATTGACAATCCTCCACCCTCCTGGGCCACGACAACGAGTGTGGCAGAGGCAGCACAACTGATTTGGGCACATGTTCCCCCCAAGCAGAGGAAGTGCTGCACGTGAAGCCCATGCTGCAATCCTCCAAGTACATGGAGGATCCTAGGAGCATCCTAGAGGGGTAGGAGAGCACCAGCACCAACTGTTCCATCTGCAGGTGTGGAAACGAAGCAAGGCAGTCACACGACAGGATTCCCTGGGAAGAGGCACGCTCAGGCACAAGAGAGGGCACACAGAGCTTTTCTCCTGCTCTGCTGATCCAAATCAGTGTCCAGTTGCTGGGGGAGTCCTTGCTGGAGGAAAAAGGCAGCTCTGGCAAGAGCACTTCAGCCACAGCCAGAGCCCAGCCAGCTGCCCAAGCAGCACACACTTCAAACCACTGCTGCACCCTGAGGGATGGGCTGGGCGCTGAGGACAAGGAACAAAAATCCAGAGGAAATGAAGCTTTACTAGTTCTGCTGCTCATGGAACAACTTGTTTTAATAAAGAAAAATGACTGAAGACATCCAAGAACAGCAGGTTCAGGTTTCAAAGCTGAAAATAAGTTGGGGTCAGATGCAAAAAGCAGCCTGCAGCAACACCATCTGTTCCTCGGGACAGCTTTTATTTCCTTCCATCTGAGCTAAGGAAAATGTGGGTTGGAATTTCAGCTATTTTACTTTGCTCTATTAGGCTCAAAGCCTGCATCTACTACAGATTACTGCTGGGCAAGAGAACCGTGGTGGAACATCCAAATCTTTGCTCTAAGACCTGCAGTACTGAGGGTGTAAATCCCACTCACGAGGACTGTGGGCTTAGACACGTTCAGAGGACGCGATTACAGACCTGCTGGGCAAACTGTGCTGTCACTGCTGTGTCTCAGAGAGGGTTGGACTCATTTATCTGATTCTGTACTGCGTGACACCAGTATTTGCTGCTACACTTGCGAAACAGAAATGAAATACCATGAGAGAGCAAGGAAGGTTCAGACACTGCACTCCTTTTCATCAAGTTCAAGTACACAGGGGAAGGGACAGTGACTTTGGGCCACCATTTGCACTGGGTATGATTAACTCTAGGAGGAGTTCAAGGCCATCATCTCATCATTCATCCATGGTCCTTGCAGTATTTTCAAAAAGGGTATTTGTATTCTAAATCACTAACAAAATACATGCAACAGTGTATGTTCAAGCAGGAAAACAAAGGTCTAGTAACCAGATCTAAGTACTGTCACAATGGGACTATTTTTGATATTGGCACCAATTGCCTGTTCGATCACAGGATGAAGAACAACTTATCTGGCTTTTGACTCCCCTGAAGAAAGCACGACTAACAGTCCTCCAATTTTATAAAATTTGACATTTACTAAGTGTTTAAAGGTCAGGATGTGAACGATGCTCTAAGTGAAAAATGAAATGGGTTTCACAGATGAGTGTGCAGGCTTTTTTCAAAGTCACTCTGTAGTAAGTTTAATTTAAGGCATCTATTTCTAAACCATGTTCTTCACCAGTTGCTCACACCCATAAAACACTCTTATTCCTAAGCCAAAAAATACACTCTATGAGCACCAACACCTGTCTGGAAAGGGTACACACTTTCTAGGTGAATCTCAGAACGCACATGTAGCTCCCAGCACTAGAGGCAGAATTTCCCAACAATCTGTCAGAAATAAGAGGTTTTATTCTGAAAAGGGTGCTCTGACCCAGAGCTGGCATGTTGTCTACTGCCACTCTGCCACAAACAATGCCCAAGAACTCCAGTCACTTCCAATTTCATGCAGACAATAGTGAGCATGACAAGTGTTGGTACCTGTCTACTTTAATAGTTGTGGTGGTGCAAATTAATATAGATAAGGACTACCTCAAACTAGGACAAGGACTTGGACTCAAACTGGGACAGAGCGATTACGGCCTTCACTCAGAATCAACATTTCTTTTTCAGAACAGTCTTCTAAAATTTGGAGTATCAGAAAGAGGGAAAAGCTAGACATTTTCAGATGACAATTATTCCAGTAGTAACATGGATTAACTCCAACACATGTGAGGTAAAATTAAAACAGTGGAGAAGTTAAAAATCTAGTTTAGGGAATCATCTTTGAAAAGAAAATGCACACCATGCAAAAGAGAATGAATTGAGAAGAGACAGCCTATTGTCATCTTCAAAGGCCACAAGCAACGGGAAGGGTCACGAGTCTTCACAGCTCTTCCAACTGGCTCTTATTAAAAACTGGAAAAGGCATACCAAAGTCAGGGGAAGAAACTCCACATATTTCTTCCACATCTTTGAGCAGCATGCAAATCACCTTCTTTTAGAATAAAAATTACTGTGTGCTCATTGACGTGGAGGAATCTGGATTTTCTCTCTCCCAACAGGAGCAGCAGACCGGACCTGTGTCCTCACGACAGACACGTCTGTCCAGGAGAGCAGCAAAGACATCAAACCTACTCAGAAATCAGCCTCAGCTCCAACCAGGCTGAAAGCGCTCCTGGAGCTCCAAGCTCGCGGTGCTGCTGCCGGTTTGGAGCAGTTGGGCAGAGGTGCCTCGCTGGGCATGACTCACCCCTGCCAGGCTGCCACGGCTTGAGTTACACTCCCAGTCGGCACCGGTCCACGTGAGCAGGGAACACCAGCCGAGCGAGCGGGATTATCCCAGCCAGCCCAAACCAGTTCCTGTGCTGCCGGGCTGTGCCAGGGCTCCCTTCCAGCCAGGCTGTCATGGAAAGAGCGCGGCTCTCCCAGGGCGCTGCTGCCCGGCAAGGGAGCGGCGATACACATTTATTTTAAGGATTGAGAGGTGAAGCCATGCACCTCCTGAATGAACCCTGGACTTCTGTATCAAATCACTTCATTACTAATAATGCTTGGGCTGTAAAGCAGAAGTCTGCAGCTAAAAATACTCCTATTGTTCTGGTTACACTTACTTTGGCTTGTAATGTGGTTGAAAGGTTGCCGAGTTACTGGAAAAGCAGGAGCTGTGTTACAAGCTGGAAACAAAATTTGCAAGCAGCAATCCCCAGTACTAGAGGGACTTAAAGACACTTAGAAAAATACATTTCAACTATATAATCTTTTGTATCTTTCTGAAAAACTGCCAGGTTATAAAAACATCCAAAGAGAAACACACAACTCAGGAGCTGCCACATTAGATGAGTCAAACAGCCCAAATATTCAGGATTTTGTTAGACAGAAGCAGGAACTTCCAAATACTTCAGAGAGAAACCTGCATATACCAGACAGCAACTACAGGAGAAGCTTCCACCCAAGTCCCATCAATCAGCTCTTGATTTCTGTTCTGCACAGAGCACAAGATTTATAACCCTCTCAAAAGCATTTTTAATCCTGCCTTATGTAACCATGAACCTACTTGGTCATCCATCTATAATCATTTAATCGTTTATGAACACAAGCATCTCTTCAATTTGTTGATATTCAGAAGCAAATTCTAAAGACATGTTTTACACACAATGCAGTCAACTGCTGTTTGCTGCCTTACATTTCTTATGAAGAAAAAACCTGCTCTTCCAGCTTTGAAAGAAAAATGTCTTCTCCATACAGCCCATTGATCTGTGCTTGATCTACTGTTTGATCTTCTTCCCAAAACAGCTTCAAGTGAAAAAGAAAAACCAAGCTAACCAACCCATGCACACTTTAGGAATTGCTGCTGGTAACTTATAGCCAATTTCACTTATTCACATAAACATCACAATCTGTTCTAGACCAAAACGTACCAAGGTCCCTCTATTTGGAGTGTCCTTAGTGGCTCATAATGGCTTTTATCTACCTCCTACCCAATTAGTAGACAAAGTATTCCACAGAGGCACAGCTGGATTTTGAAGTTCTTCTAAGAAACTGTTCTTCACACAGAGAAAACAAAGTAGGGAATATCTTCATATGCACTGAAGTGCCTAGAGCTGAATTTTACCTGTTTTCAGTTAAAGGTACTAGACAAGGAAAAGTTCATTTCAGTTGAGAGGTTTAATTACATTCCCATGCTCTCTTTATTTAGGACTCCAGTTTCCTCCCATGTGTGATGGGGATACCACCCGTGACCCCATATCCCTCTTCACCTCAAGGGAAACAAGCAAGAGTGATGAAAGGAAACCCGCAGAGCCAGGGTAAGAACCCCTGGCATCAGACACTCACCTCTTCACAGACCTCCCGCACAGCAGCCACGCCGGGCTCCTCCTCGGGCTCCATGCCGCCCCCGGGGACAATCCATCGGTCGGGGTGGCGGCTGCTGCTCACCAGCAGCACCTGTGGGGAGCAGAGCACAGGTGAGGGCACACGGCAGCGCTGCCCCCAGAGCCCAGCCCAAGGGCACGGCTGGTCTCTGCATCCTCACACCCCCAAATACGAGCCCCTCAAGGCCAGGCCTTGCCAATACTGCACTTCTTCCTCAGCCCTGTCCAGACAGCCATGCAAACTCCATGAGCAGTGGCATTGAGGTGCTCCCACACTCCACAGGACTTCAGCCACTGCCAAATGCCTCTGCACAGCAAAACAGTGGACACAGCATCACCTACTCACAGTGTGAGTTCGCTGCAGTGCTCAGGCAGCTTAGGATACACCTCATGCAACAGCAGAAACACACAGATGCTGCTCAGCACCTCCACCCTTTGCAGAAGAACCTTGATTTAACTATCTTGGTACCTTTGGCCTTGCCTATCCCTGCACTTATGTCACCAACAACATGTATATGTACTGAGACTCTCACTGCAGTATTTATGTACAATTGTCTGAGCAGAGACTCTCAGGCCCCCTGTCTGCTGCTTCTTTTGCAGTAGGCACCCAGAATTCAGCTCTGGAGTCAGCGCTTGGGTACTTTGGGTTTAGAGGAGGTTGTTCCATGAGGTATAAGCAAAATAAAAGCCTACATTAAACCACTTAAAATCCCCTAGGAAAGGGCTGCACAGAAGGACAGACTTTTGTGAATGAGAAAAATGGTTCAACCCTCTTCCCAGGATTTGCCATGCTCAAGCTTTGAGGCAGTTTTTCTTGAACCACATTTTATTCCACTGTAATTCTGCTCTGTAAAAGTTCAGGTTTTGATTTGCCACCTTCCAGGAACACAAACACTGACTGACGCTCTCAACTGGCTACAGACTGTCCCAAAGAACAGCAAGACACTGAGCTTATTAAATCTACTTGCAATACATCCATGAGCAAAGATGGAAACTAAAAACAAAACTAATACTGTTACCCAGCTCTCTAAACAAAGCTCGTTCATTACAGTCATCCTGCTGTACTTCATCATTTCACTGGCACAAAGCTTGGAGCCAAAGTGACTTGCTCCAGAAACTTTCCAGCATACCAGTCCAATTAGGTTCCAGGCCAGCTGTAATAGTGTCAGACATTTCGGACTTACACTGTGGAGACACTGAAATCCCAGGTTTTACTGGGGAAACTTTGATTTGCCAGTAGGATATGAAAAGATTTGCACTAAATATCAAGCGAAATCTACCTACAGAATTCAAAATTAAACTTCCAAAACAAAAATAAGCACAAGATTTTCACGTCTTCCCCGTTCTTTTATCTTGAAAAGTCTCATCTGCCAACTGACCACCCGGCAAAGTGATTTTTCATTTTCCAGGGCCACCCATCCCCACTGGCTCAGGGAAAAGAGGGGGGTCAACACACCTGAACACCCGACTGAGGAGACAAGGGTCAGCTGTGAGGGGCAAAACCCCAGCTCTCAAATGAGAAGCAGCAGAGCTTATGACAGAAAACTGCAGAGGGGTCACGCCAACGCTCTGGCAACCGCTGGGCCAATCTCTTCCAAGTCTGGATCTGACTTCAGTGCTCTCAAGTGTCAGCACTCTTGTTATCATCAGTTTTGTGTGGATCCCACCAATAATAAAGCCTCAAAGTCTCCCCTTCCTGCTTTGGCCAAACCCATCCCTCAACCCTGTAACACACGAAGCAGTGTCATTTACCAAACCACCCCACCTACATCTCTGAGCACTCCCCAGTCCGCGGGTTGAAACTCATAGTGGACATGAATGAGGCTGCATGAGCCACCTCAGCTCCACAGTTCCGACTGGGATAGTTCCTGCCTGCCCCATCCCAGCCAAGGCTGCAATGGAACCGTGTTTTACTTTGTGGGGACATCCCCAGTGTTCGGCTCTCTCCAAGAGGAAGGCAAAATTCCTTTCCTCAGGCATCCAGTCCATGTAAAATGCATTCAGTAGGCCATACCTAAATAGGGAATGTAAACTTCATTCATCCTGAGAGCCCTCAAGGCTCGGGACAGCAGCCAGTCCCAGGCCAGCACTGCAAGGCCATCCCCAGCCACCTCCGGTTTGCCATCAAACCTCTTCGAGTACAGTCCTTGACTTTTATTCCTTCCTCACTCATCACCAGTGCTGTCCACAGGACAGCCTGGACTCCAATTCCTGACTCCAGGTCAGACGGTGATTCTGAGGACAAAGCTAAGAGAAGGAACAGCTATTTCAAGTGCACGTTTGCTGCCAGGTAGGGAAGCACCAGCTCTGCTGCTTCCAACTGCAATTCAGAGCTCCAGCTCAAAGGGGAAAAAAAGATTAAAAGAAGCTGCAGAACCACATCTTTGAAACTCACACAGCTCACTTCATGCCCCTGAACTCCTGCCACCTTCCAGTCGTGAGAACAAGGATCTGCTGTGGAACCCTGGAAACAGAGTGCTCCAGGAAACCTGCTTGGGCTGAGACAATGCCTCAGCAACACACCAGGAGGAACTTTTGGGTGTAAACAACTGTTTGAAGCAAAGTAAATTAACTTCAGCTGCTCTGGCAGTTGAACATTTTCTGAATAGAATTAACATGAACAACCCTTGCTGGGAAGGAAAACCCTGTCATTCTCACACTTTTATGTAATCGGACTATTTCCTGTTTAATAAAAAGGAAATCCCATCAGGAGAGAGCAGGAACCAGCCCTACAAGGTCATTCTTTTAAAACAACTTCAAACAGGATATTGCTACCAATGAGCTCTCCCAAGACAAAGGGGCCGAGTTCCAAAAGAGGGGGAGACACTGCTGTGCTGGAAAAAACCACAGTTCTAACACCAGTCCTGTGTCCTGATACATGCAATGCATTCAGAGGGATCAAGGAAAAGGTTGTTACAATCTGAATTCCAGAACGGTTTGGTTTGGAAGGGACCTTAAAGCCATCTCATTCCATCTCCTGCCATGGGCAGGGACACCTTCCACTAGACCAGCCCCAGGTACACTTGGCTTTTTTGCTCACTAACTTCTTTCATCTGAATACATTCTAAAGAAGTTAATTTAACTTAAATAGTCGCCAAAAATACATCAAAATTTAGTTATTTTATTTCTTTAAATCAGGCCAGAACACATGGGAAGGTTGAACATTTCCATTTTATTATTGCCAGGCAACTGTGTTTAAGATGGCTACCGAGACTCTTGGCCTACCAGGGATTTTGGAGTTGGATTTTGGAGCCAAGTCTTGAAGACTTTTTGGAAAAGCATTTGCAGGTACCACGTCACATGGCCAAGCTCTGTTTTCCAGGATTTGAAGGATAATTATGTCATTTCAAAGCAGGGAAATGAGCAACACCAGCCTCTCTGGCAGGCAGGAGGTGGCCCTGCTGTGGCTCTCACACACAAACCCCCACACAAGAGAAAGGTTAGAAAAATAAGCCAAGTCTGAAGTGTCAGCAGGGGCTCAGCCCAGAGTGGGGCTGCAGCCTCATGGCAAGAACCTTCAAAGCTGCACACAACAAACAAATCCAAACAAACCTGAGCAGGAACAACTCTGCCTGGAGGAGATGGGAAACACACTGAGACATTTAAAGCTGCCTGGATTGCCACATGAAGCAAGGATGTCCATGGGAAAAGGGGAAAAGAGTTTGTCCCCTGAATAAATCCGGGCATACCCAATATGTAATGCTGACCTTAAAACAACCTACACACACACAAACCTGTTATATCTGTATGGAAAGGTTTTTCTGTTTTTTTTCTCAGGAAGAATGGGGCTCTGTGAAGCAAAAACTGGGCAAGCAGAATCAGGCAGAGATTTAACTCTCTGTTAGCAAAACAGAGATAGAGGGATTCCCAGGTTCTTTCATGCTATGGTGGATTTAAACCACCACCACCACCCATAAATAAAACAAGAGTGGCTACACTGTAAGGAACATGATTCCTCGAAAGAGGCTCTGCAGCAGCATTTCAGCAGACTAAAAGGGCCATAGCCTGCTAGAAGCTGGGCCCCAGCATGAGTAGAAAATGAGCTGAGAACCTTCCAGACTTCCAGGAAAAGCCACTGCTATCCACCCGTGCCAGCCCGGGCCCAGCGAGCTGGCAGCCAGCAAGGGAACAGCAGGCAAGATGTTAAATCCGGGGGTTTGGCCCAGCAGCTCCTGCTGCCAGGAGCCGATCCATAGCTGCTGGCTCCTGACACAGTCCCTGCACTGCCTTTCAGGCTTTCCCTCAATATTGCCATGCTTTCTATCAATATTTTCATGCTTTCTATCAACATTGAGCCATAAATCATGTTGTTTGCATAGGGACTAAAGCAAAAAGCCTCCCGACATTTAAAGTAATTTCCCACTTCAGCATCATTTATCAGAGCACAGACTGCAAGGAAACGCTGCCGCAGAGGCTGCGGGAGCCGGGAGGAGAAGATGGCTGACTGTGAGGTTTGCCTGTACAATCTGCCTTTGTTTGAAACTTTCAGTTTAGCACGAGTCTATTCCCAGAGCTGAACTGTGGGAGCACTGCTGGATGTGCCCTATGGCCAGGCAGATCCCAGAGCGTGTCCAGCATAACAAACACCTTGGATGCTTTACTCAAAATTAGCAAACATTCTCCCAATCCCCAGATGTTATTACTGTACTTAATGTTTTTCTATCTGACAAAAGTGGGATCTTCATTTAACCATGTCAAACCACCTTTAAGCCCTGCAACGAGCACAGGCTGACAAGTGGAGCTCTGGAGGAGCAGGAGGGGAAGAGGGACACTGGCATTAGCAAAGCTGTGCAAAATTAATCTCATTTCACCAGCAGAAACACAGCCTCGACTGCACTACAACAAATCACATGTTCTGCCAAACTGCTAAGGCAGGACAGTCCCAGGGTGCTCGCCAAGGCTCACGGGAGGGCTTCTCCCACCCTCTTGCTATTCTGGGCACATTCCAGAGTTTGCACATGGTAGGACTACAGCCTGTGGTCAGCAGGGCTACACTGGCCCCGCACCCAACAGTGTCAGGAGCTGGGACCAGAACACACCCCTTCCACAGCCACAGAAATCCCTCTCCTGACAATAACAGGCTGTCCTCACAGGAGCATTCCCACTCCTCAACAGGACATGTGTCCTTACACAAGTGTTATTTTCACACACACACCAGCACGGGGCTCCATGGGATAACAGGATTTAACCTACATCGTGGTACCCAGGAACTGGAGGCGGGAAATTCACGACAGGAAGCGTGAAGGGGAAGGTATTCACACCACAGAACTCGACAAAAGTAAAGCACAAGTCTTGGAACAGGAGCACGAGGTGAACTGGAAGAAGTTCAAGTCGTTTCAAGCATTTGGATCGCACCTACAGTCCTATAACCACAGAGGAAAAAATAAAGAAGATTCTGTTGGTTTTCAGGCTGCTGCTTAGAATAACAATAATAAATCACCACGTACAGCGCTGCTGCTCTGGCTTCAGAACACCGCAGGTCGTGTTACTGTTACTACAGAGCTCTGCAACTCCAGAGCCACTGCCTGGCTTACCGGGGAGGAACACAATCCCAACAGAAATTATGGTTTAGATAACCACAGAAATTATCTGCACCATACCCTCCCCAGCAGGCCAGGGCCCAGGGCAGCTGCACAACCTGCACAGCAGCCACTGCTTTCAGGGGCCAAGGGCTGATAAGGGGCACTCCCAGAGAGAGACCCCAAATCCCCAGAACCTATTTCTGCCTGTCCAAACCAGTTTGGTGACCACTTAGTCCTTACACAATGTGTCCAGGCGCACCTCTTCCGAAGGAATGCTAGCTTGTAACTGCCTTTTGGAAAAAAGGAAGGGGGAGAATAGCAACAAAAGGGTATTTGGGCCTTTTACAGAACCCGGGTGACTCTGTCTGTCAGCAGCTGTGCACACACAGAGTTCTGGTTAACATAAAACACAGCACACAAAACCTGACAGCCACCAGAACTCTTGAGAAGCTGCTCAAGCATAAGTAGTTAATTCCACACACAATATCAATACATGTCATTTGCACACAGAAAACTAACCCCCTGAGTCAATATGAATTGACAATATCATTCAAATCATCTGAAAGATCTGACAAAACCCTACCCAACAGGTAATTGTAACCCTCCAAATTTCACATGTTAACATGAAATTTCTGAGAACACAGTCATTGTGAATTATCCACTACCCAACAAGGCAAATACATACAAAATGTGAAAGATCCTTTACTGATGTGTGCAGTCAGCCCTTCAGTTGGACTGAAAAAGAACAAGTGTTCAAAGAAATGGAGTACCTGCTTCCCAACCACTGGACGTCAGATACAGCATCCCAAAATGGATTTGTAAGGTAGAACTGAGTTTGTAGATTTTGCTCTAGCCAATTTTTGTGGGTGACCCCATGACAGAGTTATTCAAACAAGTAAAATTCTCCTTATTTAAAGAAAAAACATAAAGTCCAAGCATATCATCATTTTCTTTTGACTGAGAAGGAAAAGAGCTGTTTTTCCAGACGGCGACAGACCATCCATGGAAAGATGAGGTGCCTTGGCAGCAGTCTCTGCTGGCTGTATCCCCAACTCCTTGTACCTGTCTCCACGCTGTGGGAGCTTGACCAGACAGTGCTGAGATGAACCAAGTCAGGGCACTGGGTATAGCTTTTTAAAAAAATCAGGGGGAGGTACATGGAACACACAAAGTGAGGAGAGAAAGGTAGGAAAACCAGCCCCAGCCTCTGGCCAGGCAATAAATGGGTCTGAGGTGGAAGAGATTCCAAAGCAGTGTTCTGCAGGGAACACACTGCTCCTGGGTCCTTCTCCACATCCTCCTCTTTCCATATTCATCACTTTTCCCTGAATTGCAGCAGAACAAAACTGACTAGATTCTTCACTTTCAAAACAGCTTACTGACTTCCAGTACATGAAGCAAAAATTTAACGATTTTCATTATTTTGTTATTTGGGAAAGTACAAGAGACCGTAAAATTGCTGGTAAAACTCTTCAGTGGCAGTTGCCTTTGTGGGAAGGCGTAACACTTTCAAGATGGAAGCCAGGTCTTGCAGAGGTATGTCCATGCTCCTGCTCTTGGAGAAAGCGAGCTGTGAGCAGAGCTGAGAGAAAGAGGAGAAGCATGGGCAGAAAACCCATTTCCAAGCTGGCCCTTATCCTCCTGGAGATGTGGTAACAGGTTAGCAACAGACAGGAGAACTTTATTTGGTTTCAACCACAACCCTTTTATGGAGCTGATGGCAGCACAGCCAAGCTGAGCCATTGGAGCAGGGGTTCTGAGACTATATTCCCTGGAAAGCAGGATAATCATATGATGCTGGGCTCACTTACATCCCAACAGTGAAGCACTCCAAGTGTTTTTAGCTATAAATGGTTTACACTGGAGCAAAGGCACAAAGGATGGCCCAGGAGAGCCCCATGATACCCAAGTACCCTGTGGTTCTAATCCGAGCTCTGCCATGTTACATCACAGCTGGAGTAAAACCGGCCCACGAGAGGCCAGAAGAAAAAGGTTCGTTTGCATTCCAAAGGCTTTCCCAGGGAGGCCGTGGGGCCGCTCTGGTGACCGCAGGGCTTGGCAGGGCACCGGCCCCTGGGTGAAACTTCCCTTCTCTCAGCTCCATTCAGGCCTCATTCACAACTCAGAAAAGATGACTGATCCCGGATTCTATTCTTCCCGATTTCCTCCAAAAAGTCTTTAAAAACGCCCGTGGTTAACGAGCAGCTTGTCCTTTCACAGACACAATGTGGGCCTGCTCAAACCTGCTGCTGCCGCGGACTCACAGCCCAAAGGGGCCTTTTATCCCTGTCAGATACCACACCGAGCAGGGCTCCAGCTGCTGCTGCACAGGAAGGCATTAGGGACATTCTCTGGAACATTTCCTCATGGAAACAGCTGGTCTACACAGAAAATACGTGTGTTATGTAAAAATAACACCCTGACAGCAATACTGAGAGGCAGGGACATCACAAACAACGCTCTGAGTGATTCCAGAGGTAACACGGGACTTGGGAGCTCTCTCTCTGCACTCTCCTCCCCACTTCTGCAAATATCCCAGGAGCTCACTCCATGTGAAAAGAAGGAAATAGCAGAGTCCTGGTGTTCAGCTGCCAAAAGGTCCTTTGAAGTCTGTTCCCATTCTCTGAATGAATCCTGCCCAAGGAGATGGCTCCTGGTTTGGGAAACCACACACATTTTGGGGGCTGTCCACAGAGCCCAAGTAAGAAATGTATTTTTCACTCAATTTGAGATTCATGTTGAAATGAATTCTCCCTGTGCTGTTTTTTTTTAAAGGAATATGTAACAATGGCATCTTTTCAGCCAATGCTTGGTCTTCCAAAAAAGTTCCAGAGCTTCTTTCATGCCCAAAAGTAGCAGCCTCCAAACGCAATACAGAGACAATGTGCGACCTCCAACAGCATAAGGAAAAAATAAATCACTTAAAAACTAAAAAAGAAACAAAGTATTTTTCTGTTAAGAATATTTGCAAATGTATCAGCAAACCAAGGACATGCTGCTTTAGCAATCTCCAGGGATTGCTGAGATTTCAAAGAAAAATACATCTGTGAACGGAAGAGCTGGGGAGCAAACAGCTAAACAGAAGAAAGCAGCCTCCTCTGTAAGTGTAAACAGAATTTCTCTTATTTCTTCTTGTTCATTGACAAACTTGTTTAATTCAACAACTAATTAGAGGTTCAAAACAGGAGAAAACTGGGTTTTTCGAATTCGTAGCAGGAAATTAAGAAGAAAGGCAAGAGCAAAGTTCTACTATTTCTTAAGCCACTTAAAAGAAACAGCAACCAGAAACACCCAGTCCTATGAAAAAATCCTACTGTAATACAGTAAGTTTAATTTATTTATCAAAACATGGCTCTTTTCTTCTCTCTTCTTTTCAAACAGTAAGCTTTTAATAGATCTTTAATGTACATACTTTGACTCTGGCTCTCTCTCCTCTCCCTGGAGAGATCTTTTAAATAGATCTCAATTTCCATTTAAATAGAAGCAATCAATAATAAAATATGTCAGCATAAAAAAGTATTATTCTCCAAGAGCAGACCAAGAAATCTTTCACAGCCCTGTTAAACTATCTGCTTAAACATGTACAGGTAACACCTTGCTTGGCATCAAAAAATGTGAGCAGCAGTGAGTGCACACAAGTTGCCTTCTCTCAAAGTTTATTTAAATGCCAACAAGAATTAAACTAAGAAGCAATTAGAAAGAGAACTTAATAAAAATCAAGGTGTCCTGCTTGCTAATTTCAATCACCAGTACAAGTTTGACTTAAATGGTTTCTCAGCCTTTTGGCCAAGGCCAAGCGTGGGATCCAGGAGGTGAGTCCATCCTGGTGGGACTGGGTAAGAACTTTCTCAAATGTGTTTGTGGCAATGCCACTTCCTGGGCAGCTCCCACGGCAGGGGTGTAACAGGTGAGGAGAGAGGATGCAGTTTCAGCCTGGAGTTCAACTCACAGGTACCACACACAAAGGTGGCACTCGAAAGGCTGTGCAAAGTCCTCAGGAGGCCCATTGGGAACCAAACACGACTGTCCTTCCCTCCCTCATTCCTCCCATGGCTCCTCACCAACAGCACACACAGGGCACATCCCAAGGAAAGCCCCCCAGCCCAGGCTGCAGCACTGGCACAGCAGCCAGGGCTCTCTCCCCAAGGTGTCCCAGGGCAGTGCAGATGTCACCAGGGACGAGGGGACGAGGCCACACACCCCCAGTGACCACAGGTCCAGGGGTGACACGACGTTCACCCAGAACCTCCACTGCCCTGCCCACAGAAACCTTCCCAGAGCTTCACCCACAGCCTCACAGACCCCTGGGAAGGACCCAGCACAACCAGCACAGGGAGCCACCTCCCCGAGCTTCTGCCTATGAAACCAGGAATGGATTGTTCTACTCTAGGTCTTACCTAGAAACTACAGCCTGAATTGGACCAGTTTAAATTAAGTGAGATTTTTCAATCTACCAAAGGTTGTTGCAGACCCCAGTGGAGACACAACTAACACAGAAGTGGGTTTAAAGCTCATCCTTACACAGACCTGACAGCTGAGCCTGCTGAAAGCACCGGCCCCACACCAGCTGCCTCTGGAACTTTCCTCCTTGGACCCTCTTGGGTCAGCACAGGGACACTGCCACACGTGGTGTCCCAGCACTGTGAGGGCTCTGACACTGGTCCTTGACACACTGAGGGCTCTGACAGCAGCTCCCACAGGCCAGAGGAGCTGGAGGGATCAGCTCCTGAGGTGTGCTAAAACTCACAGGCAAAGGCTGTTAAAAGTACATTTCTACACTCAACCACCCTGCAATCAGACATGGCCAAGCCTCCACCTCTTGAGAAGAATCTCCAAACTGCCTCAGCAATTGTGTGAAACGGCACTGCAACACCCTCACCCACCCGTGCTGAGCACTCCAGTGTTGTCACACAATACAATTATGTTCTGCTTCACAGTTACTTCAAAGTACCATAAATTTCCTGAAAGTCAGTGGGAGAGACCAGCTACACTGAAGCTGCACCAGGCACACTGTTGTCGTTTCAGGCCATTTGTGCTGAAATGCTGACACTCCTCACCACGCCAGCACAGCTACAAAGGGCTTGTGCAGCCTCCTTCACGTTAAATAATAACTGGATGTATGCTAATTGCCTTTCCTCCCGCGAACTGTCTGCATTCCCTTCAGATTTCCTGTAGCTACAAATACGATAATGAGGAGAACAAAGACTTTAGCAGAGCCACTCACTCGGGCACAGCAAACGCAGCGGAGTGTGTATGCCTGGCTCCCGCAGGAGCAGCAGCAGGGAGACCAGCAGCCCTGGTGCTCCGAGCACCCCGAGCTCACCTCTGCAAAGTATTACTAAAGAACAGCGCAGAATCGCCCATGAGAGCGAAGTGTGTCCCTGTAACTCCGCAGACAATGCAGTCCCTTAGCAACGCGGCCGCTCTGAAACCAACCAATCCACCTCTAATTCCACTTCCTCCCGAGCTCTCTGGACAGCAACTTCTGGCACTCCATCAGTCCCCTTTTATCCCAGTTTCTTTTTATAAATCCAAGGTCAGGTTTCCTCTCCCATATCATGTGATGTGCTGCACTGAAGTTCTGCCAGCGAGGTCGGGCCCCTCGGCTGCCAAACCCCCTCTGGCGCTGCCCCGGCCTGTCCCACCGCCCCCCGGCATCCCGGGCCTGCAGCCGGGACGAATAACCCGCGGGGGAGCAGCAGCTTCCCCAGCGGCGCTGAATTATGCCCATTACAGGCAGCCGGCCCGCGGCGGGGCCGAGCGCCCCCCGCCCGGCTCGGGGGTCCCGCCCGCGGCCTGGCCCGGCCCGGCCCGGCCCTCACCTCCTCCTCGCTCTCGCTGCGGAAGCACAGGCAGGCCGCCCGCTTCTTGTAGCCGTCCCCGTCGTAGGTGCGCGTCTGGTTGGACTTGAGCTTCATCATCCTCCGCTCCGGGGGCGGCGGGGCCGGAGGACGCGCGGCCCGGAGGGCGGGGGAGGGCGGGACCCGCCGGGCGGGGAAGGGCGGGGGGGCGCGGGGGGCGGCCCGCCCGCGACAGTCTCTGTGTGGGTGTCGCTCGGTGGGTCTCGCTACGCGCTGCCGCCCCTCGCCCGCCTGGCCGCTGTCCTGGCCCGCACCCGCGCCGCCGCCTCCGCCCTCGCCCCGGCCGCCGCCGCCGCCGCCC
>JAWWTY010000072.1:662532-683081 GCA_035222235.1 Margarornis squamiger
CGGGCTGCCTGTGTCCCTTGCGGGGATGCGGTGCGGGATGCGTGTGTCCCTTGCGGGGATGGGGTGCGGGCTGCCCGGTCCTTGCGGGGATGCGGTGCGGGATGCCCCGGTCCTTTGCGGGGATGCGGTGCGGGATGCCCGGTCCTTGCGGGGATGCGGTGCGGGATGCCCGGTCCTTGCGGGGATGCGGTGCGGGATGCCCGGTCCTTTGCGGGGATGTGGTGCGGGATGCCCCGGTCCTTTGCGGGGATGTGGTGCGGGATGCCCGGTCCTTGCGGGGATGCGGTGCGGGATGCCCCGGTCCTTTGCAGGGATGGGGGGAGAGTGAGGGCGATGCTGTGCGAGGACCAGGCAGAACAGTGTGGGTTTGCACCCCCTGGCAGGACACAGCGTCCCCTGATCCCTTCTGCAAGCCACGGAGGTTGGGGGGGGGGGGACATGACCTTCACCCCCTCTGTGTGTCCGATGGGGTGCTGGGGTAAGGGATGCCCCTTCTGCAATGCTGCTGCACTCACGGGCTCGTGCCTCAGTTTCCCCGGCTGCAAATAATGGGGAGCACTTGTGCTGTCCCTGTCATTGCTGCTTCCCTCACGCCATCACTGAACCCCCTCCTTTCGGTGCTGTCACCCCAGCCTCCCCCTCGCTGCCCCCCCATCCCCCTGATCTCCCTGTGCCCTCTGGCACCAAGTCTCCTTCCCCACCACAGACAGCCAAATTCCTGCTGTCCCTCCACCTCTTCTGCTCCTGGCAACCCCGTTCGCCTTCTGTCACCAGCAGCCCCATGTCCATCCCACCAGGGCTCTGGGGATGGGACCCCCATGCCAGCGCGTGACGCTCCACTCCCCCCTCCCTGATGTAGAAGCGGGGGGACGGCACTGTTGTGTCCTCCACCACCCTTGTTTGCCACTTCTGGGTTTAATTGCAAGCCTTGTCTTTGGATTTCTGCCTAAACCCAACTCTTGGGACTGCACAAATCTTTGCTCAGTGTCCAAGCAGCCTTGTTTACCACAGCGAGCCGAGGCAGCAGGATGAGACAGGGCAGATCTGGGAGGCCAGTGGAATTCCCCAGCTGAGGCTGAGCCCCATCTCCCTTTCCTAGGCCTGAGCATATGCAGGGGGTTGGCAGTTCTGCTGCTGCCCCTCCCAGGGTGCCCATCCACATTCCCCATCCACATTCCCAGCACATCCACTGTCCCTGAGCTGGGCTGCAGGCTCCCCTGGAGAGAGACACTTGCGTTATCTGCAAATGCCAAGCATGTTTCCAGAAATCGTTGCACAAGGCTCCTAAAATCCCTACAAGGCTGATGGGTGCCCTGAACAGGGCAGCTTTGGGAGTGCAGTGGGAGGGGAAGGTCTCTGCAGAGCCCACACGAGCTGTGAAGCCGATCACTGCCAAGGCTTGGAGTGTCTCCCCTGGCTACTGCAGCCTGGCAGCACCTGGCCCCCGGCGGCCTCCCGTCTGTGCACGGGGCATGTGGCTCCTGGTACTGCTCCTGCATCACTGAACCTCCTGGGCAAACGCTCTGCTTTTGGAGAACCTGCAGGCCCTGGCCTGGCAGCGTCCAGCATGTTCCCAGTCCCCAGATCCCCCTGTCAATGCAGATGACCCCAATGCAAACCAGGAGGCTGCCATAGGTGCATTTTGCTCAGGATTCATTGGAAAAGTGGCTCATAGAAGTTTCCCGTGGTTACCTATGTACCCCTTTGGGGGTCCTGCTGCCCTTGCAGTCACCTCATTCACTGCCCGAGCACCAGGTCCCAGCCAGCCCCGTGGTGCTGCTCTGGCTCAAATCTTGTGGAGAAGCACCCACCATACTGGGAACACCCATCCCTTCTCTTTTGTCCAGGATCTGGCTGTTTGCCCCAGGGCTCCAACCCTGTTCGTGTTGCACCTAGAGGGATTTTGCCCGGGGATGCAGGAGGGACCCTGACATGAGTGTGCTCTCATGGACACAGTGCCTGGGAAGGACCCAGGCTCACCTCCCCCTGGCCTTGGGTTTGGTTTGATGATGAGTGGGCAGGACTGGGGTTCAGGGTACTCAGCCCCGAGCCCTGGGCTCTGCTGGAGTGGAGCTGCCAGCGTGAATCAGCAGCACCCACTTAACCACTTCCTCGCAGTGTCTGTTTCAGCTCCAGAGGGGGACACAGTCCAACCGTGCCACAGCCAAACCTCTCCACACCCCCTTGCTCCCTGAGCTTTGACCCTCACCAGCCCCTGGGAGCGTTTTCCTGCTGCAGCCCCATGGGATACATGGACCAGCTATGTGCCTGTGGGAACCCCGCAGCCACCTGGGTCAGAGCTGAGCAGCAAACCAGGCACAGCTCCTGCAGCTGCAAAGCCTCTTGCGACGCACATCGGCGTCACCAGCTTTGCCTGGGGATGGTGCTGGGGGGACCTCGTTCCAGTGCATGGCCACCTTGCCCCCGGTGCGTGGCCGTAGCCAGAGCAGCATGTGGGCCCTGGTGCCGGTGGTGGGTGCAGTGCTGGGGCCAGGTGCTGCCGGCAGCAGGGCAGCCCCGGAGCGTGGTGGGAGATGCTGCTGCCAGGCTCCCCTGGGCTCCCTCGACTGTTTCTAGTCCATTTGTCTTTGCCACGAGTGGTTTCATGTGGCCACAGCAGTGGTGCATCGCAGTGGCATTTGGTGCTGCAACCCTCACCCGACCCTCAAACAGCTCCGTGCCAAGATCAGGGAGAGCAAATGACCTTTCCTGTGGCGAAAAGCCCAAAGCCCAGCCCACTTCCTCGGATTCCCACAGAACAGCACAGCTCCCAGCATGGCTTCCCACTGCCCTGGATGCTCTCAGCAACAGTCACTCACCCATTGCCCTCCCAGCAATGGGGCTCACACCTGGCATGAACCTGCTGCCTGGGGACAGGATAGGGGCAGGGATGGGGACACTGCTCACTCTGTGCTCTGCTCCCCTCCCAGAGCCTTGGTCAGGGGCTCTTTGTAGCAACCTGAGCTGGAGGTTCTGCAGCCCCTCCTGCCCCTGGTCCCCACAGGGCTTATCAATGTGCCCAGAGGCTGGATGCCTCCCAGACCTGAGAGAGCAACCTGGGGGCAGAGGACAGCAGGACCAGACTGTCCCACCTGCCTGGGGACAGGGCTCTACTAGCCAGGGTTGTGACCGCAGGGGCACGGGCAGCTGCCCATGCCCTGCCTGCGATGTCGGCAGCACCAACCTCTGCATTGCAGCAGCCTCCTGCCTGCACAGGGTCACTGGCCGTGTCGCAGCCCCCATGGAGAGCTGAGACCCCTCTGCAGCACCTGGGCAGCAGGAGCTGCCTGGTGGGTGAGATGAGTTCTGTCAGTGCTCACTGCTGAGCAGGCTGACAGGAGAGACGAGCAGGGGGACAGCTGCTGCAGTAGCAGCCCAAGGGCACCCGGAGCAGGAGCTGGGACATCTCCACTGTCACTCGACACCAAATGCTCTGTGGCTTCTCCTCAGCAGCTCTGTGGAAATGAGGGGCTGAAGTGGAGCCCCCCGGGCTGAGAGTACCCAAGCAGCAGTGCTTGGCTGGGGCTGGCAGCTCTCCATGCCATGGCTCAGCCGCCGGCTCTGTAGGCGCCAGGCATCACTGCCAGCCGCCCTGATGTGAGGTGATGGGCTGTGCCAGCGGGGCCGGGGGGCTGGCAGGGGGCTGGCAGGGGGCTGCACGTGCTTCACGGGCAGCCGAGGCAGCCCGGCTTGGTGGGGGCACAGGCACGTGCGTGGGCGCACGAGGATGGTCGCGCGTGGGGGTGCGTGGCAGGAGAGTGGCAACGAGGAGGCAGCATTAGCTGGGAAGTGATGCAGAGCCAAAAATAACCCCCAGGCTGCGGCTCGGACCAGGTAGTGGTTTGGAGTGGGAGCTGCGGCAGCCATGTCTGCAGTGCCCCCTGGCACTGGCGGCCAGGGGGGCACATGTGCCCATGGGTCCCGGGGTACACCCAGCCGTGGGTGTGCTCCAGCCCTGGGGTCTCGTCCTGGCCCCAGGCACACTGGGTCTGTCGCCCTGAGGATGCCCTTGCTGTGCCAGCTCAGCCTCTGCAGCAAAACCCAGAGCCAGAGACCAGGGGCCCAGGCAGAGGCCCCAGTGCTGGGCACTTCACCGTGCCCATGGCTTGTGGGGGGGCACGGTACACACAGCACCCTGCAGGGTCCCTTGGGGGCTGTGCCACCAGGAACTCTGTCACCACTGCAGGTGCACTGGGGCAGTCTGTGGGGGCTTGGGTGGGGAGGGCAGCAGCAGTGGCCTGGATGCCAGGCAGGGGCAGTGGCAGTGCCGTGGGTGCCAGGCAGGGGCAGTGGCAGTGCCATGGGTGCCAGGCAGGGGCAGTGGCCATGCTGTGGGTGCCAGGCAGGGGCAGTGGCAGTGCCATGGGTGCCAGGCAGGGGCAGTGATGGTGCCATGGGTGCCAGGCAGGGGCAGTGGCCGTGCCGTGGGTGCCAGGCAGGGGCAGTGGTGGTGCCGTGGGTGCCAGGCAGGGGCAGTGGCCGTGCCGTGGGTGCCAGGCAGGGGCAGTGGCCGTGCCGTGGGTGCCAGGCAGGCACAGTGGTGGTGCCGTGGGTGCCAGGCAGGCGCGGGCGCCGTGTGCTGCCGCTGCAGGGGGATGCTGCAGCCCCCCATCCATCTGCGTCTCGGCGGCTGAGCGAGGGACAGTCACGCATTTATTTTTAACCGTCTGGGGAGGGCGGCGGGGATTGGTGCCTCCCTGGTTATATCACTAAATCCCTGCCAGGCCCTGTTAGTTCCAGCACAGCGAGCCCTGTGCCGCACTCCAGTAACTGTTTCAGGCCCCCATCCTCCTGGGGCCGTGCCCTGCCCTGGCCCATGGGTGCCTCGGTGCCAGCTGTTTGCACAGCTGGACAGTGTGGGCACCCACCAGTGCTCCCCACAGGACTCTGCGCTCCCACTCCACTGCCCTTTCCCTGGTGCAGGGTAGGACACAGGGAGCTGGGTCTCCCTCTGCGTGTTCCACCACCACAGGGAAGGGATGGCGTGTGAGTATCACAGACACATCCTGCTCCTGCAGGCCTTCTGGGGACAGGGCAGGAGGAAATTTGGGCTGTTCATGGCCACTTTGTCCCCATTCCAGTGGCAGTTACCATGCAGGACAGGCTCAGTGCTGTCCTGTGGGAGCAGTGTCCAGATCCAGGCCAGGATGGGGAGGATGAGGATGCTCATGGCCACCACAGTCCCCCCTCCACCCCACGTGATGCCACCCCAGCCCTCTGCCAGCTCTCAGCAAAGCAGCAAAGGGTTAAGCCATGCAGCGAGGCCACGTGATGCTCCGGGGATGCCGTTTTTCTGAAGATCAGGACGGATTAGGATGGAATATCAGGATGAGAATTTCTTGGGCAGCGCATCCCCCTGGCCCTGCCACAGCCCCTCACCCAGTGGCTCCCAGGCACATGCAGTGCTGAGCCAGGCCCCGGGCTGGTGAGCGCCCACTGTGCCGCTCCCCACGATTCCCTCTGGGCACAGCCAGTTCCAAGGGGTTGGATGGCACCAGGTGGGTGGTGGGCACTTCAGGAGACCGTGGGTCCAGAGCTGGAGCGGGCACCATCCCCATGCCGTTCCCCTGCAGCTGGATGCTTGTCTGGTGGTGCTGCTGACAGGAAGATGGGGATCCCCTATCACCCCATGACTCCCTTCTCCTCTGCCCTCAGTGCATGAAGCTGGTGTTTGCCCTGGAGCCACCCAGTGCCCGCTCTGACACCCAAGACACCAGGAACCATGTCGGGTTCCTACGACGAGTCAGCAGCAGCTGCAGAGGAAACAACCGACAGCTTTTGGGAGGTGAGTCCCAGCCATCCTCTCCTCCCACAGAGCCCTGACACCACTGTGGCTGCACCCCAGGGTGTCCCCTGGCCTGTGGGGGACAGAGATGCCCTCCCCTCCCTGCCTGAGAGCATCCCTGCTCTGCTCAAAGTCTCAACCTCAGCTGTTCTTGAGGGGCACAGAGCGACAGAGGGGACTGGAAGGAGCTGGGTTTGAGCCGCCCCAAACCAAATCTCCCTCCCTGCACCCCCAAATTGCCTGGTGCTTTCTCTGTGCCCACCCCAGCCCATCTGGAGATGAGCCAGGCACCCCACCCACAGCTCCCACACCTGCCTGTCCCCATCCCCTTCCCAGGTGGGGAACTACAAGCGCACGGTGAAGCGGATCGATGATGGGCACCGGCTCTGCAATGACCTCATGAACTGTGTGCACGAGCGGGCCAAGATCGAGAAGTCCTATGCCCAGCAGCTCACTGACTGGTCCAAGAGGTGGAGGCAGCTCATTGAGAAAGGTACCTTGGCTTCCCCAGGGAAAAGATCCCCCTGGGACACCTGGGTGCCCGTGCATCATCCCAGCTTTACCTGGCAGAGGTGGAGGGGTAGGGGCTGTGGAGTGACCCCCAGCTGTCCCCTCGGCCCCCAGGTCCCCAGTATGGCAGCCTGGAGAGGGCCTGGGCAGCTATCATGACAGAGGCAGACAAGGTGAGCGAGCTGCACCAGGAGGTGAAGAACAGCCTGCTGAACGATGACTTCGAGAAGGTGAAGAACTGGCAGAAGGATGCCTACCACAAGCAGATCATGGGGGGCTTCAAAGAGGCCAAGGAGGCTGAGGATGGCTTCCGGAAAGCCCAGAAGCCCTGGGCCAAGAAGCTTAAGGAGGTGAGAGAAGTGCAGCGTGTCCTGGGGCATCTCCCAGGTCTGGCTCTATGTGCCTGGTCCAGGCTGGGCGAGACAGGTATCACCTCCCTGCAGGCAGAGGGGTGGGAAGGGGGCTGTGACCACTTCTCTGATGTCTCTTCCCTCTCCTCCCCACAGCTGGAGACAGCCAAGAAAGCCTATCACCTGGCATGCAAGGAGGAGAAGCTGGCAATGACCCGGGAAGCCAACAGCAAGGCAGATCAGTCCAACACCCCAGAGCAGCAGAAGAAGCTCCAGGACAAAGTAGAAAAGTGCAAGCAAGACGTGCAAAAGGTACGAGCCACTGCCCTGCACTGGGCTCACGAGGAATCGGGCAGGGGAAACCAGTGGAAATGGCCACCATACCCCTTTGTCTACCATCCATTCCCACTTTCCCATCCCTACAGTCCTGTAAAAGAGTGAGGACTTGGAAGCAGTGCTCAGGGGAGCATGAGCAGGACAGAAATTTATCTTTCTTACTGGGGCAAAATCTCTCTAGTGACGAGGCTGATTCTGACCACAGAGGTTCTTGTCTCAGTCTGGGCTCCCTAGCGTGGTGACCTCTGAACCAGATCTCTCAGCACCCAGAAATGGCCTCTGAGGTGCTCGAGGTACAAACAAGGTCCCTCCTGCACCTTTGCAGACCCAGGAGAAGTACGAGAAGGTGCTGGACGAGCTGAACAAGTGCACCCCACAGTACATCGAGAGCATGGAGCAGGTCTTCGAGCAGTGCCAGCAGTTTGAGGAGAAGAGGCTCAACTTCCTCAAGGAAATGCTCCTGGATATCAAGAGGCACCTGAACCTGGCTGAGAGCAGCAGGTTGGGAGGGGGGTTTCTGACCAACCAAGAGGTACCAGAGTGGCTGGAGGCTGTGTGGGACCCTGGTGCCCACCAATGCCTTGGGAGGAGGTGGCACAACCTGCCCCCCACAGCCCACTGACCCACGTCTCTCCCTGCAGCTACGCCAACGTCTACCGGGAGCTGGAGCAGACCATCCGCCTCTCGGACGCGCAGGAGGATCTCCGGTGGTTCCGCAGCACCAGCGGCCCCGGCATGCCCATGAACTGGCCCCAGTTTGAGGTGAGACTGGGCACCCCAGCTGGGCGCTGGCAGCCCCACGGGGTGGGCGGGTGGGCGCTCAGGGGCCAGTTGCTCTGTGCTTGCAGGAGTGGAACCCGGACCTGACACACACGATAACGCGGAAGGAGAAGCAGAAGAAGGGCGAGGGGGCGGCCCTGACCAATGCCAGCAGTGCCAGCGAGTCGGGGGCTCTGGCAGGCGAGCGTGGGAGGTGAGGGCTGGTGTGCAGGGGAGGTGCCCTGGGAGAGGCACAGCACTGCCAGCGTTTGGGGGTGCAGGATGTCCTCAGTGACAGCCACCCCCCCCTCCTCCCCCACCCAGCGTGAGCAGCCACGACCGCGGGCAGACCTACAGCGCTGAGTGGTCTGATGACGAGGGCAGCAACTCCTTCAACACCAGCGAGGCCAACGGCGGCACCAACCCCTTTGACGAGGAGGCTGCGGGGAAGGGCGTGCGGGTGCGGGCTCTGTACGACTACGACGGGCAGGAGCAGGACGAGCTCAGCTTCAAAGCAGGTACAGCCATTGCTGGTGCTGGGTCTGCTGAGGCTCCTCTGCTGCACCTGTGGGTCCCCCACGTTTTGGAGAGAAATCCCTTGAATAATTTCTAAGTTATCCCAGCCCTTCAAAACTTTGACCTGTCAGAAAGCAGAAGCTGAGGCCAAATGTGGGTGGGACCAGAGCGATGGTGGGACAGGGCACAAGTTCTCATGGGTCTCCTCTTGCTTTTCTACCCTACAACTGGTGCACTCAGGATCAGTGCTAAAAACCCCTAGCAGCTCCATCCCAGGGAGAAACAGGGGGCAAGAGAATCTCCAGCACCTGCAATGAGCTTTTCCCTTCCACCTTCCTCTCCAGGTGATGAACTAACCAAACTCGGTGAGGAAGACGAGCAGGGGTGGTGCAAAGGGCGCTTGGACAACGGGCAGTTAGGGCTGTACCCCGCCAACTACGTGGAGGCAATCTAAGTCTTGTGGTGTGCTCCTCGTCACCATCAGCAGATAAATCCACCCTCCGTTGTCTCCATCTCTCCACCAGCCAACCAGCCATTCTGCCGTCTGGTCCTCCACTCCTCACCCTTAGAGATTCAGACATATTTTCCGACCAAGCTTTTATTTTTTTAAGAGTTGTCTCCGAAGAGTATTTTGCATAGTCGCTTTCTTCTAAGATAAGTGAAGCGGAAGATGACGTTGTCCGTTTGTCTACGTTAGTTGATTTTTTTTCTGAGCGAAAAGCTGATACCTCAAGATCTTAAAGCCCAACCAGTGAGAGCTCCTGATTGGTTGGTTTTTAAAGATACTGAAATCATGAGCCGCCTTCTGATTGGCTGGAACTGTTCCGAAACGCACGGCGCCGAAGCTCCTGGGACCAACCAAATTCATCCCAGAAAACTGAGAGGGATTGGAGTCTGACTCCGGTTTTTTTTTTGGTGTTTCCATGTTCTCCCCAGTTCATCCTCCCACCCGAGGAAGGGGATGAATGTCCCCCTTCAGCCCCATGGCCATCCTTGAGATGCCCAGGTGAGGTTGGACCAGCCCCTTCATGGAGGTTGATGGCATCCCCTCAGCTTCCTCCTCCTCCCGGCTGGGCTGTCAGCACACCTGGAGAGGGCGGAGGCTCCTGAGCCGATGCCTGGCCTGTGCTGCAGGGAGCAGCACCGCCCTTCGGCAGGGCAGGTGTCCAGCGCACACCAGATCCAGGTGACATGGCCCTAAAATCCAGCGTTGTCCGGAGAAGGATTCACCACAGCCCACTGCTGCTGGAGGCACCTTCATGCCCAGCCTGGGATAGTGAGGACTGGCTTGGACACTGCTGGGGATGGTCCCTCTCTGAAGAGAAGCAGGAGCAGAGGAGGGCGGGGGATGAGCATCATCCAACCTTGCAGGGCACCAGCAGGTGCTGAAACCAGTGGAGGAGGAGGAGGAAGAGGAGGAGGAGGAAGAGGAGAAGGAGGGGGCTCAGTGCAGGCAGCAGACCCAGCCCGGGCAGAGCAGCTGCCTGGTGAAGACAGGCAAAAACAAGACACACGAAGGCAGGGGAATGGCCACAGGCTTTGCCCTTTTCTTGTCCCCAGGGGGCTCTGCCCCTCCTCCCCTGGGCTCTGCCACCGGCTGCAGCGTGGACAGGAGCCCCCAGCACGGCCACCCCGACCCCTCTACCTCGGGTGCATTTGTCATCCCGAGCTCTTCCCTACAGATCACCTCTCATTTTTTTCCATACCATCACCCTTAGCAGCATCGATGCCATCGGCTTCCTGCACGCTCCTCCCGCTCCTCTCCCACCCCCTCTGTTGGTTCGTGAATTTTTTGGACCCAGGGATCCAGTGTTCTCGTGGAAGCACCGTGTGCTGGGCATGGTGGGCGGGAGCCGCCCGGCCCCGCCAGGTACCAGAAAAAAACCACAAAGTCAGAAAAGACCCAACCAACCACCTGTCTCAGCAATGCACCCTGGTTTTTGTACATCGATTGTGTAATTTAAGAAGTATATATATAATATATATATATATCGTGATTGTATTTCAGTGGATACAACAACAAAAAGCAGCAAGAGAAAATAACCAAGCTCTGTCAGTGTCCTTGGCTCTGGGGTCTCCTTTGCCGCCGTGTGCTCGTCTCACCCCCCGTGGGAGAGGCTGGGGGGGTTACAGTCCCAGCCACTGCACCCCCAGGTAGTGACACCCCCACCCTGAGGCTTTGGGGTGCAGAGGGATGGGGGGCTCGGATATTGCTGGGATCCTGAGGGACAAGGGGGCTGCAGGAGAGGGGAACAGCCCCTGCCTTGGGAAGCCCATGGGGGGCTCCTTAGGTTTTAGGACCATTCCCAGCACCAGCCCCAACCCAGTGCACCCTCTGAGGCTGGGAAAGCCCCGGCACAGCAAGTTGATGCCACCACCTGCCCTCTCCCACCGTGCCAGAAGAGCTGGAGAGGGACAGATCTGGGGCACTGGCACCCCCAGCCCGTGCTCTTGGTGCCTCTGCACTGGCTGCAGGAGTGTCAGTCACACAGAGCAAATCACAAGACACATTTTGCTTTTTTTCCCCCCCCATTTTTTGTTTTTTTTCGTCCCATTTTCCAGAGGCCAAGGCAGTTTTCCTCCTTCCCCTGCTCCTCTCCTCCCTCCAGCCACTCTCCATCCCTCCAGCTGGGATGGGAGCAGGACTCACACACAGAGCATGTGACAGCATGGAGCAGGCAGAACAAAGAGAAGGACAAGGAGCTGGCACAGGCAGCTGTTTTAAGGTAACAACAAAAGACCAATCAGGTGTTTTTCCTTTTAAGCTCCCACAAAGCATCCCTGGGAGTCCAGGGCACCCTTCTGCATTTGAACCTAAACCACAACTCAGCGTCAGCCAAAACCAAAAAGTAAATAAACAAAAAAAACTAAAATATAAAAGATCAACATCTCCATGTAACTCTGACTCTGGTGCAAGGCGCGGGTGAAGCAATCACCAGCTCTCTGTTCCAGTCCAGCCTCAGTGGGTCACACTCCGTATTTACCGCCCAGAGGTAAAGAGCAGACTGCCATCTCCCTTTTCCCAAACTCCAGAATCAGGCAGTCCAAATAAAATCCAAATCAAGGGAAAAGCCCTGTGCCAGGGCACAGGACCTGAGATCTTGGGAGGGCTCCCCTGTGCCCAAGGGTGGAGGACGCAGATTAGAGAACCCTCACTGTGTACAGCCCCACACCCTCATTTACAGCTGGTCCCTTTGCAAACCTCCCGTTTTGAGCCCCGAGTCCTTGCAGAGGGGAGAAGCCAAGCATGTCCTGGAGTGGAAAGCAATGGGGGGATGCACCTTTCCTGAGGGGATGCCCGTGATCTCCAGGGACACAGCTCCCATGGCAGCTGGCATCCCCAGGCGGTGCCAGGCTGCTCCTGCCCGGGTTGGGTCTGGTCAGCACGGGCCCCACCACGGGCAGTGGCAGGTGGTCCTGTCCCTGTGGGTGCCCCTGTCCCTGCGGGTTCCATTGTCCCAGCTCATGCCCAGGCTTTGTCCTCCCTGAACAATGGCTGGGGCAAAGCCCCCCACAGCCAGCGCCCGGGGAAGGGGTGGAGAGGAGGAGGGGGAACAAGCCCAGCCACCATGCCCACCCTTCCCCCGGGATGCCCAGGGGAGATGAGGGCTCTGTGCAGTCCTTGCCCCACACCAGGGCATGCTCAGGGTGGTCCCTCAGCTGGGGGAGAGAGGGGTCTCTGGGTCCGTGTCCAGCAGGTCCTGGTGGAGGGAGCCTCTTGCACTCCAGCCGAGGTCCTTAGTGCTGGCAGAGGTTTCGGTGGCTGCGGGCAGAGGGAGGCAGTGAAGGTCGCTGTCCCTGCCGGGCTCAGCCTGTCCTGCCGCTCACACCGGGTGCACAAACTGGTAGACGAGGCGCTGGGAGATGTCTGGTTTGCGGATGATCCCTTTCTTGTAGTACTGCCGGATGGAGCGGCTCAGCTTGTCGTAGTTCATGGCCGGGCGGTTCTTGCGGATGCCCCACAGTCGGGCCACCTGCGCCGAGTCCTCGATCTTGAAGATGCCTGGGAAGGAAGCAGGGCAAGGGGGGCTGGTCACAGCCTTGCCCTGCCTGCTCCCCAGCCCCCCGGTATCCCCCAGGGCCTCCAGAACACCCCCCACCCACCTTTGTCCTTGTTGAGCCAGCGGATGAAGCGGCCGTAGTTGTGGGGTTTCAGCAGCAGCTCTTTGAGGAACTGCCAGAGGTGGATGGGCTGCCCTGCGCAGGATGAGTCCACCTCACTGTCGGCCCAGCTGGAGTCCCCTCCTGCCGTGGGAAGGGATAGGGATGGGTGAGAGGAGGGAGGGAGAGACCTCCCTGCTGTGCACCATCCCAGGACCGCACAGCTTGGTCATCTGAGGGACCCCGGCTCAGCGCCAGTGGGTCTCCAGGGAGTCAGCCCAGGCACCCGGGCTGGCAGCTTCACTTTCTCCTCTCCATCCTGGAGGAGGGAGAACAGCTCGGTCCTGCCCTGCAGGGCTGCAGGGCTGCAGGGGGTGTGGGCTGGGGCCGCTGAGGATCTCGTGGCCATTTCCCCTTCGATGCACCTTGCAGAGAGCCCTGGGGCAGCTCTGGGGCAGGGGGAGCATAACCACACAGATCCTGTGGCAGCAGCCACTCCAGTGAGCCAGATAATTGCAACTAAGCAGGGAGGGACCCCTCAAATACCCTGGACCTGCTTGAGGCAGGAGTGGGGCCAGTAGAGCTGAGCCCACACAGAACTCACCGCAGTATCTCACATCTCCGGGGGCAGCCTTCTCCTTCATCCAGGCGGCTGGAAGAGAGGAGTGTGGGGTCAGGGAGGCACCTCCTGCTGCACAGCATCACCCACCCTCTCCACTCCCTCCCAGTCCCTGGCGCCCACCAGACTTCCAGATGTCGAGGTGGGCGTGCAGGATGTCGCCGCAGGCAGGCGAGCGCTGGCAGAACTGCTCCTCGGACATGGCACACAGGTCCTTCCCTGACAGCTCCTGGAAGGACTTCCCGATCTGCGGCAGCCGGTACTGGTGCTCCGTCCACAGGATCCACTTCTGCACGTTCCCGGGGCTCCAGTCCGTGGGGTCTGGAGGTGGAGGGTGAGCACGGCCAGCCGGCTGCCCCCACGCCGTGCTCCCCCAGACCCCGCATGGGCTGCAGCCCCCAGAGCAGGGTGCCTTTGGCTCACCCCTCCCTGCCTGGGCCACCCACCTGCGGCGATGTTGAGGAGCTTGCAGGCCGTCTCGATGTCCTTGAGCACCTCTCCCACCACCATGCTCTGCACCTGCTCCAGCGAGTGCTCCTCCAGGTGCAGGCTGGCCTGCAGGTCGCCCTCGGCCAGCCCCAGGCCCTGGCTGTCGATGATGGGACATTGCTCCGGCTCCTTCCGCGCCTCCTCCCGTCCACCCTGGGCGCCGCTGGGGGATGGATCCCCCATGCCCTTGGTGGCCCAGGCCACGTCCTCTGGGTACAGCATGTCGAAGTAGTGCAGGCAGAAGGCGGGCAGGGGCTGCTCGGGGGTGCCGGGGGGGCTGGGGCTCTCGGGGCAGCCCCAGCTCCGGGGGTCGGGGTCCCGCGGTGGCGGCAGCAGCGCAGGGTCCGGCCAGGCCAGGCGGCCGGGGGGCAGAGTGGTCAGCCCTGGGCTGGCACTGCCCATCCCTCCGCTCAGCACCGGCTCCAAACCTGCCCGGAGTGGAGAGAGGAGCAAAGCTCAGCCCGGCACTGCTCCTGCCTGCCCGCCCCGCAGCCAGGCACAAAGGGAGGAACTAAGCCTGTTAGAAGGGAAAAAACCTCCACAGAGCCCCACGGTGCCCCGTGAGCCTCCAGAGGAGTGTGGGCTCAGGATCAGCCGCAGCTGGGGGGGGCTGTCCTCAGTTTGGGGGCACCAGCAGCATCCGGCAGGGAGCAGTCCAGAAGACTGGCAGGATCTGACCCCCACGGGTGTTTAGGGTGTCCCCACGGATTGCACCCCAGCTGGAGCTGAGGCTGTGGCAGGAGGCAGCAGGGGACACTGCAGGGGCTCCCCAACATCTGTGTGGGGCAGCCCTGGGGTGGCCAGGGGTGCTTGAACCACACGGACACGTTTCTGTGCATGGAAAACATTCCCTGCTGCTTCCCCCTGAGGGTGCCCCTGCACAGCAGCCCCCAGCCCCAGATCTCCCAAGGGATCCCGAGTCCAGCACCGCAGCACCCAGCCCTTGGTCAGCAATGCCAACCCCCAGTGAGAACTTCCCTTCCAAGGGAGGATAATTGCAATTACCCTTACCCTCTCACAAGAAAAACTACCCAAATTCAGCCCGTCCCCATCTGTCTCCATACACAGGGAGTCCTGCAGGCCGTGGAGAAGAGGATGAACCTGCTGAATTTCCATGGCAACACCAGGGAATGATTCCATCCATGGAGAAACCTCCCCAAGAGCCATCCTGGGGCTTTGGGAAGGGGAAGCCTCTGCCAGGGAGAAGCTGGTGATGGGCATGGCCAGGGCACTGTCCAGCTCCTCTGCCTCCAGCATTGCATTTTACAAGAAGAAAAAGAACCATCCCAAACTGGTGCTTTGAAAGCAGAAACAGGAGCTTTAACTACATTGCTGCCACTGGGAAAGCAGCATGTCGAGCCCCCCTAAGAAAACCAGGCAGCCCAGAAGGGGAACAGGGAGCAGTGGCCAGGGAAAGGGGGTGCCCTGTTTGCTCCAAATTCCAATTGGGGGGAAATGCCAATCACTTTCACCCTTGGAAAAGCCCAAAGAGCTCAGAAAAACACATGGAAGAGTGATGGACACCTAAATAGCCCCCACAGCAGCCTGAGCCTGCGGGGACCTGAGGTGGGGTTATGGGTTCAGGAGCTGGAGCCCACAACCCTGAACAGTTTCAGTAGCACTGCAGAGAGGAGGAGGAGGGAGAAGGGGTGCCCAGACCACTGAGCTGCCCCCACCACCCAAACAGGTTCCCTGAGAGATGGTGCTGGCTTCCAAACCTCGCCTTGCTTTGGTCGGGATTAAAAGAAGAGCTTTAGGAGATCAGCCCTAAATCCAGCCTCACGCTGCTCCTGGCACAAAAGGGAAGTGGTAACAGCTTGTGCAGCTCCTGCTGCTGCACAGTGCCGGCCATGGGGATGTCTGGGGAGGGGAGGGGGGTCTCATCCCAGGGCTCCAGGCTGCTCTGAGCTCACGGTGCATCCTCCACCCTCCGCAGCTGTAAGTTGGACACAGGGAAGAGCAGGGTTGTGGAACTGTCCCTGGACACGCAGCAGGACAGACGGCCCTGGCCCCAACCCCGTCCTCACCCTGTTCCCCTCCTGCCAGCTGGGACCAGAGGGACCCAAACCCCTGGGAAGTGTCCCCAAAAGCCCGTGGTGGCCCCGCCAAGGGCACTGTACTCTCAGGGCGGGGGCTGCTATTTGACTTTCTCCTGATCAGCACACGGGCAGCTGGGCTGGGTGCGACCTGTTTGTGCTGAGAAGCTTCTTTGGGTGGCTGTTTCCCTCTCCTCTCCCTTTTTGCATTTCCCTGGAAAAGGAGAGCTGTCAGGCAGACCCCAGTGCACCGACCTGCATGGCATTCCCCAAACTTCCCCATTCCCAGCCTGAGCTGGACGAGGCTGTGCTGGTTGTTGCATCAGCCCTGGCAGAGGCTCCCTGGCTGCTGCTGGGCTGAGTACAGCCCCAGTTCCACAGGATAGGATGGGGCAATGGGGCTGGGATGGGGTGAAGGGGCTGGGACAGCGTGGAGGGGCTGGGATGAGGCTTCTGCAGTCCCCAGGGAACTGGGCCAGAAGGAGCCCAGGGCTGTGGGTGGTGCTGGGTCAGGGCTCAGTGTTGCAGGGACTCAGTCCCACATGGACCTCGCAGCCAAGGGGGATGGGGCCAAGGACCCTCTTTGTCACCCCGAACTCTCCTGGGAAATGCAACCCACCATTTCACAGGGTATGACACGGGCACCAGCAACAGTGGAGCGCTGGGATCAGCCCTTGGGAGCGAGAAAAAAAATAAATCAGAAATTCACCCACCCCCCACCCTTGAACAATGGGTCTGTTAATTAAAATCAAATCTGTGGTGGAACAGGTTGTGCTGGAGCTGGCTTGGGAAGCCCCATGTGCCCTGAGAGGTTGGCCCACAGTGCAAGGAGGTGCTGCCCAAAGCACCCAGAGTGTCTCCCAAACCCACAGGCACTGCCAAAAGCCCTTCCCAGGCAGCTGGGGTGGGGGGCCAGGGCCAGGCTTCAGGGTCCCCTGCAGCCCCAGGCTGAGGCTGGGGACAGGGATGGGGATGTGCTGTGCTGTCCCAGGAGGAACCAGGGATGTGTGGGACCCAGAGCAGTCCCAGACTGCCTGGGGCAGCCTGGATGAAGCAGGCAAAGGGACCTGGAATCCCTGCACGAGCCAGAGCTCCAGCAGGGACCCAGGTGAGTGCTCAGAGGCTGCTGACAATTTGGGGTCCTGTCAGCACGTCCCATCTGCCCTGCAAGCCCCACAGTGCCAGCCGTGCCACGTCCCTCCTGGCTGCCAAACCCTGCGCCACGCACCCCTCTTATCTCTGGGTGGAGGGAGGAGAATTGGCCCAAACCTCCCCGTAGCTAGGGCAGGGACTGGGGACAGTGCTGGGGGCTGGGAAGGTGACAGCCCGGGGGCCTGGGGAGGTGACAGCCTGGGGGTTGAGCTCTGGTACCTGCGTGGTTACAGAGTTGGGGCCAGGGCAAGCCCTGGGCTCACCTCGACCTACACCCGGGAGGGATTCAACCTGTCCCGGGGGTCCTGGACCCTCAGCTCCCCACCAGCCTCCTCCAACACCACCGAGGTCTCCCATCTCCTCCTGCCATTACCTGCATGGCTGCTGGTATGGGACCAGCTGTCCCCACGGGTCCCCACACCCTGGGTCAGGTTGCCCTCTCCATCGGCACAGGCAGGCAAACAGCAGTGGCAGGGGACAGGCACAACCCGCCAGTGACCTGACCAAAGCCGGGTGCTCGGTGTCCCCCAGGTGAGCAGCAGAGCTTGGTGTTCCCCATGCAGGGCCAGGGAGCCCCTATTTATAGCAGCACCTTCCCCCTGGCGCTGCCGGCCCGGAGAATGCCCGTATTGTGGGGATTTGGCAGCCACGCCGCGTTTGTGTTTCACTAACCGAGCAGAACCACGAAAACCAAACCCAGAGCCAAAGGGACTTCAGGGCTGACAAAAAAATCACCCATCAGGAAAGCAGCTTGGGACAGTGCAGGTCTGGAAAAGGGGTTCGGCTCTGCAGAGACACCCCATAGCTGGCAGCTCCCTGATGGCCACCTGGGCCACTCCATAAAGGGCCCCAGGTGCTGGTCAGTCATGCAGTGCCCCAAAGCACATTGTCCCCTGCCTGGCACAGGGGCTGGCAGGACCCTCGGGGTCTCTGCTGGTATCGGATGGGCTTGGGAGGAGACAGCCCTGGGAGCCCTGGCTCTGTCCCACCCTCCTTGCTTGAGCAAGAGGGGGTTGCAAAGACACAAAACTAGCAAATCCCATTTCATTTTGGGTGACACCATCCCGAGAAGTGCCAGGACCCTCATGAAGAGGGTCAAACTATCCCCGTTTAGCTTTAATGGCACCTGGAGGTGTAAGGAGCTGTGGGATGGGATGCTGACACAGGACAGCACCATGCCCTCCCCAAATGGGTGCTGAAAGAGCTGTAGGAGCCCCTGGAGGGAGGGAAGGTGGGTTGGGTGGGTGCTGGTGGAGCACTGGGAGGCGGGGGGGCCATGTCTTACCTTGAGGGTGCGCTGGTGGCTCACAATCCACATGGGTCCCAGTGCAGGGTGGGAAGAGCTGTCCCCACAGTGCTCGGCTTGGTGGCTGTGGGGGACATGGCCCCAAGGGGGGAGCCCCCCACTGTTGGGAAGGGCGGCCAGCGGCACCTGCCCGGCTCAGCGCACGGCCGGGCTGAGCCACATCGGCTCTCGGTGGGCACGGAGGGATGGGCACAGGGACAGGGACAGGGACTGGGGTGGGCACAGGGACAGGGACAGGGATGGGCACAGGGACAGGGACAGGGATGGGCACAGGGACAGGGACGGGCACCCGAGCGGCTCCGAGGGCAGCAGAGGCACGGAGGTGGCAGCGGCCGTGTGAGGTGTGCAGGGGACGCCGTCAGTGAGTGTCAGGGCTCAGCCAGAGCCTCCTTTGCCCATTATATTCAATTCCTTCCTTATTTACCTGAACAAACAAGCGGCGCTTACCTCAGCCGAGGTGTTTGAGCAGCCCGGGCCAGGTTAACCCTTGGCAGGTGTATCCAGGCACTGGGCTCAGACCTGAATGGGCCCTGGGAGAGGAGTGGGGCAAACCCGAGCACTGTTAACCCCTTCCCACTCTCACCTGGGACGAGACCAATGGCTCCTTCTGGAGTCAGACCCACAGCACAGAGACCTGTCAGATGAGTGAGAGTCCCTGCAGCATGACACAGCTCCCAGAGCAGGTGGGAGCATCCCCGAGGGATATCCCAGGAGCATCCCCAACCGGTACCCAGGAGCATTCCTGACCCGAACCCTGGGACCATCCCTTACCCAAGGTCTGCAGCCATGAGGGGTTTGTGATGGAGCCTGTGACTGAGGGGGCTCAGAGCCATCAGGAGCGAGGGGAGCCCCTGACACCACCTAAATCCTCCTCACCCCAGGACAGGGCACTGTGCAGTGCCTGGGGGTCCATTGCTGCTGCTGCAGGCAGGACTGGGCACGGGGGCACAGCCAGAACGTGCAGCACTCCAGGCCCAGGTTGTCCCCACCGGCATAAGCAGGAAAAAGCTGTTCTGAGCAAGACAGACACCAAGTTGGTATTTATTGTCTTTTTTTTAGCACGTGAAGCAGGCAGGGCAGTTCAGGCAGTTCTCCCACGCACGTAGTGCTGCCAAAACCAAACTCCCCTGTGCCCCAAAAACCCATGTCAGACCAAACCCCACCACAAACACCCACGGTGTAACTCAGATCAGCCCACGTCACCATGTCCCAGGGGCCACGTAGCCCATCCCCAGCCCATGGAGTGGCAGAGCTGGCATCCCCCCCTGCCCTGACCCGGGCCAGTCCAGCACAGTTGATAAGCCTTCCATCGGAAATGTTTGCTGGGAGGAAAATAAAATCCTGGGGAAAGGCGACCCCAGCCCGAGTGCTGGGAAAGGGCTTTGTTGCTATCGGCAGCACCAGGAGTTTCTGCCTCCCTTTGAAACTCCTCAATGTTATCTTATCGTGGGGAAAGCTCCCCCCGGATCAGTGTTCCCATGTCCCAGGGGAGCTGTTTTGGTAAACACAGCCGGGTCTGGAACACGTGGCCGTGGGTGTGGGTGGGGAGGACCCCTGGGTGAGCGGCTGCATTGGGCAGCCACAGCCCCTGGTTGGGCTTTGCCTGGGGTTGGGCATGTGGGATGGGGATGTGGCACAGTCAGGAGGGGGGTACAGGCCACCCAGTGCCCCCCCAGTGCTCCTGACTCTTGGCAGCCACAGTAAAGCCCACCGACCCACTTGGAGCATCCTCTGCTTTGGACCAGACCCCATGGGCACCCAAACCTGCTCCCGTGTCCCACCCCACCATCCCCTGAGGGCACCTGGGGCAGGAGCATCCCAGAAAGCCCCAGGGCTGCAGCCCTCCAAGCGTGGATACCTTCCCCATAGCACGGAAATGCAGGTGTCTGGGCTGTGGAAACAGAATGCAGAGTGAAATCACGTGTGAACTCTATGCCGGGCTCGCACAAGCCGTGCTGGGAAGCCACAGTGGCCATCCCTCCCTTCCTGCAGCCACTCTGTGCTGCTGCCCCATGGAGAGGCTGCATGAGGGGCACGACTGGGCAGCAGGCTATGGTTTGCAGGGGCTCTGAGAGATGGATTTGCTGTGATACCACCTCCAGGTCACCCTCATTTATTGGGTTTCTTTACAACTTCTCAGCAGAGCAAACACCACAGCAGAGCACCCAAGGGAGCCAGGAGCAAAGCGGGGCAAGACACCGGGCAGGATGTCACCAGGCAGAGGGGATGCACCAGCAGTCCTTGGTCCCTGCTCCAGAGCATCTCAGACCCGGGCCATCCTGGGCTCTCTGGGAGCCTGTTACCCAACTCACACCTCCATCTGAAAGAGCTTTCCCTGCTTCTCTTATCGGTAGCACTGGGATCTTGATAAGAATAAGAGATTAAAGGAAAAAACATTTGCTTTTCTGGGTTCAGGGAGAGCTCTGCTGTGCAGCGCTGCAAAACCAGGCAAAAGGCCCCAAAATGACACCTCTGCTTCCCTCCCAGTGGGTTCGGTGGCTGTGGCCACTCAGTGTCACCAGCTCCAGCCGTGCCTGTGGCCACTCAGTGTCACCAGCTCCAGCCGTGCCTGTGGCCACTCAGTGTCACC
>JAWWTY010000072.1:683181-719653 GCA_035222235.1 Margarornis squamiger
AGCTCCGGCCGTGCCTGTGGCCACTCAGTGTCACCAGCTCTGGCCGTGCCTGTGGCCACTCAGTGTCACCAGCTCCGGCCGTGCCTGTGGCCACTCAGTGTCACCAGCTCTGGCCGTGCCTGTGGCCACTCAGTGTCACCAGCTCCGAACCTGCTGGGCTCTCCCCATCTCCTTTCGCAATTGCTGCTCGACACAGCTCTGCTTGCACATGCAAACCAGGAAAAGGAGAGATTGCAACACCTGAGGGACAACAAAAGAGGGAAATGAAGTCTGACTTTTCTGCCCCGTGTGCGCAGTTTTCAGTGCTTTTTCCTTGTCCTCCCTGTCAACCCTTCGGCTCCGATTCCGGTGCCTTTTGCCACGGCTGAAACTTCAACGCTTGGGAACGCGGCCGGAGGGGAGAGATGGAGAAACGACTCATGAATCAGCCTGGAAGAATCTCTGCCCACCTGCTTGCAGCTAATCTCTGGCTCCATCACAAGAATAATAGATAAGCAGCCATGTCACATATAATAAAACTATTGAAGGCCCTTTATGTCACTGCACAAACCACAGAGACCACGGAGCCCGACTGTCCCCAGACACAGCTGTGCTTCCTGGTCCCCTGCAGTGGTGGGACTTGCTCTGCTCCAGCTCCTGCACAGCATTTGGGGACAGTGGTGGTCCCTGGCAGAGCCAGGGTCCTTCTGAGAGGCCTCATCCTGCACCCCGTGTCTGTGCCTCGGGGCGATGCTGAGTCAGGGTGAATCCCAGCTCCTAGGCTGCAGGACAGGCATGCTTAGGTTTTTCTGAAGCCCAGGCAGACTGGAAATGGTTGAGAGGGTTGAAGTACCTTTAATGCATCCCCCCTCCAGCCCTCAGAGGGGACTCCAGAGGTGACAAAGGCTCTGCAGCAGAGCCCAAAGTTACCCCAAGGGCCAGGGAGAGCAAGTGCAGGAGCCCAGGGGTGTGCACGGAGGGACTTCTTATTGTGCAGTGACCCCGTGCAGACCTAACAGGGAGTGTGTCCAGGGCTGCCGAAGCTGCTGGGAAGGCTCCAGAGCTGAGACCACCCTGCATGCCCCCAGCCTGCTGCTCCCCCCACCAGCCATTCCCACTTCCTGGGCAGCCCCGGGGCAAGCAGGGCCACTCCTCTTTATTACCCCCCCAGCTCCCCCATCTCCCAGCTGCTGCCATAAACCCCATTTACAGGGCCCTGTGTGTGCTTGGGGCAAACAGCTGCGTTATTGCTGCCGTCCCCACCCGCGGCCCACCCTGATAGAGGGGACGGGGCCCCCGGTCCTGCTCCAGCACTCGGTCCCCACTTCTGCACGGGCTCCTGGACACTGCTCTGACATTCCATGCCCACTGCCTGAGGCAGCTCCTGGTGCTGCTGTGCGGCTGCAGGTGGGACTGTGGTGTTACCTGCATTGCAGGGCAGCCCTCGAGGGTGCAAAGAGAGGGAGGTGGGAAGCCAACTCCATCCAGGGGCACAGGGGTGGGTGTTTGATCCACACTGGTGGCACGGGGGGTCCCATTGCCATCTCTTGGCTGAGCACAGGGTGTTGGTGTTCATCTGGCCCCTTGCAAAGGCTCTCTCACGCCCTGTGGTGACAGGAGGTGACAGTGTTTGGCTCTGGGGTGTCGCAGTCTGGCTTCTGCAGCCCGGCTGTACCTGGGAGGGTGGCTGAGGAAGGACAAGCTGGTGGCGGGTGAAGACAACTTGGTGATGCCATCACGGGTCTGAGCCCAGCCCCTGGAGCACCAGCTCCCCACCCTGCCCACCCAGGGGTTGGGGTGCCCAGCTGGGCTGAGTGCTGCCAGTGCAAACCCCTGTGACGCAGGGCAGGTCACAGCGCCTGGCCGGGCAGGGAGCAGCAGATCCACCACCGTGTTTGCTGTTCCCTGCCCAAAGCCCTGCTCTTTTCTTCCTCCAGTTGCATTAAACTCCTGCTTTTGTCTCTTGGGATTAAAAGCCTGGAAATGGCTGCGGGTCGCATGGCAGTGCCAGGAAGAGAGGGCTCAGGGCGGGCTGGGCGCGTCTCACTCACTGCAGGGTGAGGAAAGGTCATGGCTCCCCCCGTGCTGCCACTGGAGATTTGGGCAGCAGGAGAGGGAAGCCCCCGTGTGGGGAAGAATCCTGCGCTGGGCTCTTCCTGCAGCTGCTGCACCAGCACACAAACCCCAAATCTCAGCCAGTACAAGAGAACCCCCAGAATAACTCCCAAAGGCTTCGTGCTCGTGCTTGGCCACCGTCACCCCCGTCGCAGCAGCAGCGGGGCAGCAGGGCCAGCACGGCCCCGCCGGTTCCCAGGCACACAGGGGCAGCCAGGTGAGACGGGCCGGGCCCGGTGCCAGCAGACGGGATGTTGTCTTTTCACACAGCCCCGGTGCGGGGCCGAGCAGCAGCGAAACCCTGCGCGGCTTTGGTTCCCACACTGGGTGCCACTGAGAAATGCAAATTCATTCTTCTGCCGCTGGTTCTCCCCACATGCAAAACGATCCTTGGGCATATCGGCCCCACGGAGCGTCGGCCGGGGAGCGTGGGAGCCGCTGGGCAGGGAAACACCCGGCTGGCAGCGGGTGGCACGGGCAGCTCCAGCACTCCTGAGGACACCGAGGGCTGGGGCAGCTCATGGTGCCCTGGGAGCACCAGGGACCCTTGGCAGTGGTTCACCCTTGGTTCCGGCACTGCCCAGCCCAGGAGAGCCTGCAGAAGGTTCTGCACTGCAGGAAAGACCCTAAAAGTAACTCCAAACCCCACACTCAGCCCAGTCTCAGCTCAGTGTAAGAGCTGGTGGGGCTGGAGCGTGAGGGGCCATGTGGTGACCAGTCACTGCCCTGCCATCGCTCCTGACCTGCTGAGCCAGGCTTGCAGCCCAGCGGGGCAGAGAAGGGGGGCTCCCCTGTGACCCCCACACAGAGGGCAGGGACCCCGCAAGGGATGAGGCAGCTCCACATCCTACAGCACTGCATGGAGCTGTGGGTCCCCTGGGGCTGGAGCGGGGACATGGAGCTGCTGAGCAGAGCCAGCCGTGACTCAGCCCTGACTCATCCGGCTCCGAAGGAAACGTGTCACTCCCGTGAGCATCGCCAGCTCAGGCACCTTGTCCTGGGGACTCAGCAAGGAGCCAGCACCTGGGGGGTCACAGTGGGGAAAAGGGGTGTGGGACGGGGGCAGGACCTCAAACAAAGTCCCACGTTCTGCTTTCCCCCACTGTGCAGGCTTTGGGCTGGCCACAGAGCTTGGAGGTGTTTCCTTTTCCCTAGCAGGCAAACACATGACCCTGGGGGCAGCTCATGGGCATCCCTGGCCTCACCAGCCACCCTTCCTGGAGCCTGGTGTGGGGAGGAGGGAGCTGTGATGGGCACCAGGAGCTGGGCAGGGGGCACACAGAGCTCCCACAGACCTAGGCTCTGGCACCACCAAAGCCCTGCCACAGACAGGCAGCATTCCTTGTGGCACCTCTGGTTTCTCAGGGCAGGATATTAAAGCACAAAGTGATTAAATCTCTGCAAGGGAGCACAGCCAGGGCTCCAGCCCCAGTGTGGGATGTGACCCGAAATGGCTCCCTGTTCCCCTTAAAGGGCTGTCCCAGCCCAAGCCCATCTCTCCTCATTCTGGTTCTCCCCATCCTGGTGCTGGCTCAGGCACTGGCAGAGCAAGGACGTCGCTTCTCTCCTCAGTGGTGGATTTTGAGGGCAGCAAAATGTTTGTTCTGTCAACACGTGCCTAATCCTCAACCAAAAGCTGATGAAAACGCCATGGGGGGGGAAGGATGGGAATAAGCTGCCCTTTGAGACAAAGGCCTGGTGGTGACAGCCACAGGTCTGACTGGGGGAACAGGGATCCTCCACCAGCACCCCAGTCCTGTACCAGGCAGGACAGGGGGGTGGCTCTCCATGGGGCAGGGATGGGCTCCAGCTCCAACCTGGCCCTGCCCACAAGCCTGAGCAGGATCTCGAGCTCCATGTAGGAGGTGCAGCAAACACATCCTTGCTCTGCAGGCATTGCCCGGCCTCAGCAGTGAATCCCAGCTCCTTTCCCTTGAAACTGCAGCCAGCAGGTGCAGGCAGCACATGGGCAATGTCCCTGCAGCCAGCCTGGAACTGTCCCTGTCCCTGCTGACCCAGCACTCGCTGTGACACCATCGACAGGCTCATGAACGTCATGAAAGGGCTCACCTGAGGATTAGTGTTTCCAGATGACCCATAAAACCTTTTTCCTGGTGGGATGAAACAACACTTTGTCCTGTGAGGCTCATTTCCAGGCTGGCTGGGGCTGGGCTGAGCAAGCAGTGCTGCCCCTCACTGCCCACCCCAGGGCAGCCACTCCAGCCCAGCCCAGCCCCACAGGGACCTGCTCCCAGCACCCAACAGCACCAGCCCTGCACCCTTCACCCGCAGAAAAAAAAAAAAAAAAGGGGAAAAAAAGGTACATTTAGCAGTTTCCATTTGTTTGCTCTTTAAATAATTGTTTCCTTATCGCTATTGATTTAGATCCCTTTAAAATTCTGACAAACCTGCTTCTCAGGCACCGTCAGCCGCTTCCTCCCAGCCTGCTCCCCGCAGGCAAGGCAGAGCGGCCGGGCTCCTCCCAGGGAGGGTCCCCTGCTCGGGGAGGCACCTGCACAGCATCGAGCCCCCACTCATCCCCTCCTTCCCAAGAAGGACAAACCAGGATGCTCCAAAACTGTAGTCTGAGAGCTTGTCCCCCTCTTCCCATCCCACTGTGGAGCACGGCATCAGGCACAGATACTTTGGGGCTGCTGCCACGTCCTGCCAAGCTTGGGGGGCTTGGAGTAGCAGGCAGGGACACCTCCAAAGGGGCCAGGAAGGAGATGACATTACACCTTCACCACCCACCATGGAGAGATCTCAGAGTCCTTCAATGGGGAGCAGGGATGAGCCCAGTGCTGCCCAGGCCCCTTCTCCTGGGGCGGGTGAAGTGATGGGCACCTGCCCAGGTGGCTGGAAAGGCAGCAGCTGCAGTGGCCACAAGTGCCCAACTCCATGCAGAGCACCCAGACCCCCTTTTCTCCACAGCCTTTCATCACCCTCCAAACTGGGACACAACATGGACCTCGAGGTGTGCAGACCCTTCCTCATCCCCCACACAGGGATCCTGCCCACCCAGTCCCTGCCCAGCAGCTCCTGCCCAGCCTCACAGTGGTGGTGCCAGGCCAGGTGACAAGTGCCATCCCCCTCCCCTGCCCAGCCCAGCCAGGACAGCAGCTGCTCCAGGAGTGCGTGGGGACATGGTTCTCGTGTGCATGGCCACTGTCACCAGCAGGTCCCAGAGCCTGGAATACTCAAGTCCTACTGGCCCAAAGAGTTTTGCAGACAAGGCACAACCTCAGCTCCCTCTGCTGGCACCTGCCCCAGGCCGGGCCCATCCCCAGCACACCGTTTGAACACCCTTTACTGGGAGCCCAAGCACCCAGGGCCCACATCAGGCCCTCCAGCCCAGCCCCAGCATCTCCCAGTTCCCAACAGTGGCCCAAGGCAGCACATGGAGCCATGGTTCCCGTGGTGTCACCACGGTCCCCACAGTGTCCCTGCTCCTGGCGCAGCCGAGCCACCTCCCGGGACACTGCGCTGCTCACTCCAGGTGTAAAGACAGGAAAACCAAACTTTTTCCCTCCCACTTTACGTTACTGCAAAGGCGTCACTCCTGGAGGGAAGAACTAACCACAAAATACGGGAATATGATGAGTGAGGCAGCTCTGGAGCCAGCCCAGCTCCAGCTGCTGTGCAGAGCAGCACCCGCAGGTTCCAGGGGCAAACAGGGCTGGTCCGTGCCCGCGCGTGCCATCTGCCTCCTCCCCGGGCTCCCTGCGAGCTTTTACTACTCGGCTGTTTTATCAATGGCATAGGAAACGTTTGAGATTAGATTTCCCTAAGTAATTACTGTGTAAATGGGTACTTTCCTATAAACGCTCAAGCACAGCGGCCGAACAGCAGGTTACAGAGAGCTTTCAGAGAAAACTCGAGTTTCCCCTGACACTGCTCCCTACGCACAGATCCCTGGCATCATCTCCCCACTGGCCTGGCCTCATTTCCCCCTTGGCCTGTTAACATTTCCCTGTGCATCCCAAGAGATCTGCAGAGAAGCACGAGCAGAGGGAAAGGAGTGAGCACAGATCCTCCCTTGGCATCACACTGCCCATCACAGGCTGCTGACACAGGGTTAGTGGAAGTAGCAGGTAGGAGGGAGAAAACCAAATAAAAATCACAAACCCCTGCCCTTTTCCTCTCTGCTGCTGTTCCAGGTGCTGATCCTGGATGGGCAGGTGCCCACTGGAGCCCTTGAGCTCACACCTGCAGATGTGAGGACACACAATGGTGCTGGGGAGGTTTTGGAGCAAATCCTGCCCTTCCCTCCAGCCAGAGGCAGTCATCCAGCAAGGCACAGGGCATGGGCTGAACAGTCCTGGGCACTCAGCACACCCTCCTCATCCCTGTAATCCATCGCACAGAGTGGGGAACAGCCTCCTGCCGAGCACCACATCGCTCTGGGGGCCAAAAAAAGCTGCATAAAACCAGAATTATTTTTGTAACTTTAAATGGACAATGATCTGGTTCCCCTTAAAAAAATAAACAAGCAGCAGAAGCACCCGAGCAGCTCCCAGGTGCCCGGGGCAGCCGTTTGACTTGGCCTCCTGCCTGGTCGCACGGGATGGCAGCGCGGGATGACCCGCTCAGGAGATACCATTGAAGGCGTGATGGGATTTTCCTGCACTGGCAACCTCTGACAGGTTGCAACCCTAAAGACAAACAGATTCTTTCAAGCAAACAAGGAGTAAATGCAAAGCTGGGCAGCAGCAGGGCGGGCGATCCTCCCCTGCCCAAACACAGCGGCCTTGGGACACCCACGAGCACCCAGGGCTCGAGGGGCGCGTTCTGCTCAGGGCACAAAACAAACACCCACAGGCACAGGTAGCAGGATGTCTGTTCCCAGTCAGGCTTTCAGTCAAGCTTAATGCCACACGAAAGCTCCAGGCATTTATTCAAATGGTAAAAGCAAACGCAGCACACACAGATTGAGGTTTCTTGCAGGGATTAGTAACAAACTCCCATGTAAGCAAAGGAACGGCCTTGGCTGAGCTGCTCCCCGGCGCAGTTTATCCAGGTAATGCTTGGGCTGGGTGCCCTGAGCAGCAAAGCCTCACCTGGGAACTCAGATCCACCTGAGATGACTGTCCAGCAAAGCAACACCTTCGTGTGCCCCCACCTGGATATACAGGAGCACCAGGTATTCCCTTAGGGATTGTGACAATAGAAAAAGACCAAACTTCCTTCCTTCCAACTCCCTCTCCTGCCTCCCCGAGCCATTCAAGACACAGCAGGTCCGATCCCTCTAGTCTGGGCTGTTTGAAGTGTGAAGCATCACCCCCCATCTTGCACCAGGCTCCAAGGGAAGGGCCGAGGGAAGGGCTGGGATGCAGATCAGCCACACAAGGAGCATCTGGGGATGCAGCTGTGGCATTGCTCTGTGTGGAGATCGCTGAGACCATCCCACTCCTCCTCAGGAATTGTTGTAAAGTGACCTGACCTTGTCACGAGGGAATCCATGGTCAGCCTCGGGGAACAGGCTGTGCTGGCAGCTGATGCAGCCCTGGGGGGAACCTCCTCCCAAATGGATGCTGCAGGAGCCCCCTCCCTCCTCCATCCCCCCTGACAACCACCCTCACAGCCTCCCCCCACCTTCATCCCCGCCTGGAGGCTGGACAGGTGGTCTGATAACCTCAACATGCACCGAATTTGGTTTAGTTTCACAGCAATTTGGGGTAAATCAGGGCTGGAGATGGGTTTAAGGATGCTGGGTGTCTGAGGATGGAGCACACTGGGTACAGTTAATTACAAGGTGACAGACTTAGAAGTTTTGCAGCTTCAATAAAACTCAACAGCTACAGAGCAATTTTTTCTGTGTTAATTTAATCATACAAATATTCATTTATACATTAAGGAAAAAGCTTCCTTTATTTTCACCCCCAATGTGCTATCATAGGACTTCTCCCAGACTCAGAGAGGCAACACACCATCCCGTGCTACACATGCACTGCCCTGGCGAGCACAGACAGGCTGGGAACCACCCACGCATTCACACACAGAAAAAATTAAACACAACAGAAACCCAGACGTGGGACAGCGTGCATTTCCCACCCACACCGCTGCTTTCTGACTGCACGGTTCTGCCCCAGCTCCCAGACCCTGCCAAGGCCTGAATCCAATTCCCAAGGTGCGGGCAGCAGATTCCTGCTCCCCCTCCCATGGCACTGCCAGTTCGGGGCCAGTCCCAGGGACATCCTGCTCCAGTTTGCCAAGGCTGAGGTGCCACTGCTCGAGCTGTGTTAGTGACAGGGCCCAAGCGGCTCTCACTTGTCTCAGAGACTCCCTTAGAGGCCATCAGAGACGTTCTGCATTATCCTTATCCCTATGGGAACCTATACAACCTCAGTGTCCCAAGGTCACTTGGGCAGAGGTTTACCAAACTTATGTCAAATTCCCCATTTAAAAGCTGGACACCTGACAGCATGAGCAATCCATGGGCTGGCTGCACCGTGAAGCCTCAAGGAAGCAGGAGGTAAAACCACCTTCAGCATCAGCAAAAGTTTTTACTCTAGGAAAAACCCAGAGGTAGAGCAACCCTTGACTGAAACATCCTTCCATTGCCACAGTCAGGGCCACCACCTTGACCCCAACGAGCCACTCTGTGGATCCATCAGCTCCTGGGCTGGGAGTTGCTCAGAGTGGGATGGGAGCAGCAAGAGCTGCAGATCTCAGAGCAACTCAGCTCTGGCCCTGCCTTTCCTCACACCCTGGAGCATGTGACCCTTGTCCCTGGGACACCATGGTCTGCAAACGCACAAGAGGAGTGAGAAACAGCCTGTGCAGAAAGCGTGGGGCACATGCAGGTTTTGTTTTTTCAAGACAAGGGAAATTCAGCCTTAGGAGGAGCACAGGAACACAACTGTGGCAGCCATGGGACATGGGAGGAGCACACGTGCCTGGGAGCAAAAGCCAGCACAGGGATATCCAAGAGTGTCCCAGGTGCCTCCGCTGATATGAGGCAAAGGTCACGGCACCAGCTCTAACTCACAGACTCAGATCTTCATTTCCCCTCCCTTCCACTATACAGCTGACACAAGGAGCTAATAAAGATAGGGCATCACCTTGTCACTTGGACCAGCCACAGTCTGGAGGGGTTCAGTGCCCTCAGAAGGGGAGCAGCAGTGCTGCAGGAGGTGCGATGGACACGTATGTTTCATGCCCTCAGAGGGGCTCACATGAGGCATCTGGGAGAAAAGAAGGGAATGAGGAAAGAGGCCACCTGCCCACACCACACTGTGAGGCTGCAGATAATTCCCAGGATCAGTGCTCAGGGAGAGTAACTAATCCAAGGCAAAATGTTGTTACAGGACAAGAACCAAACACACAGAGCAGAGCAGCACCTTCCATGGGTTCACTCTGATCCCAACACTCCCCCAGCTCCGGTGGTGTCAGGGCAGAGCCAGGTGCCCACCACACTGCAAGAGCAAGTGTCAGGCAGCCCAAATCCTGAAGTGCCAGTTCTATGCAAGTAGTTTTTTACATTATACTTCTTTCTTCCAGCAAACAGTTTTCTGAAGGGAAATTTCAGGTAATGGTCATCTTTAACAACTGAACCTGTGAAATATAAACAACATCTATCATCCAATTCTTCCTCTGTTGGACACAAGGAACTCCCACTGTCTCCACAAGATCCATCCACATGCACTCAGGTAACAGTCCTTGGCAGCTGCAATGAAGGATTCCCCCATTCAAAACCAACCTTGCACAAACCAAAGCACAAACAGCCAAAAGCAGTCAGAGCAGGGCGGAGCATGCAATTCCAACACAGGGAAAGGCCTTCACTGGAAAGATCTGGAAGAAGGTAGTGGGAGCTTTGCATATTCCTGTATCTTTGGCAGATGGCTGTTCCAGCCTGGTTCACTGGGCAGGAAAATGCCCTGGCCCTGCTCCCTGCAGCAGGGTCTGTGGGACAGACTTCACAATAAATCCACCACAGCTCGAAGATGAGCTCCATCCCCTCACACCCAACCCAGAACTGAGGAAAACACACTGGAGGAACAGCAGAGCAACACAAATCTTTTGTGATCCCTCTCCTAACACAAGCCCTGGAGAGCTCACTCAGAACGCAGGCAACAAAAGCAGATGAAGGCGAGGCAAGAGAAGGACCCAGCTGGTGGTGCCAACTCCTGCTCTGAGCTCCAGAACACCTGGATCAGCCTCTAAGCTCACACCTCAGCACAGGAGAAACAAATGCAAACTTCTGCTCTGTCAGAGAGAGAGGAGACTCCAAACGGAAAGGACCAGATGTCTGCAAAGCTTTGCAACTACCACCAGGTGAGTTACAGCTACAGAGACTCCCCTTGGCACATGGCGCTTGTGTGGTGGCTCTGGGCACAGCTACTGCACATCGAGAGTGAACAAAAAGGGATTTTAACCTGCTAACCACACAGGACAGCTTGGGAACTTGAATAAATTGGATTCTTATTAACATGGGTGTGTATTTGTGTATTTAATGTACAAGGGGAAGGGAGATGAGCCCTCCACGTTATCCCAGAAGTCCCAGAGTCTCCCCCTCCAACTCTGATACTGAGACCTGGCCTCAGCGTGGTTCCCAACAACACACACGACAATTAACAGCAACACCCAAACCAAAAGGAAAAGAAGAATCAAAAGATTAAAAAGTCGGTAACTAAAACCAGCAGGTGCCATTAAAAATGCAGTGCTGGGTGCAGACCCAACCCAGCATTAAAAAGGCCTGACAGGAGCAGCCTTTGCACAAACCCCAGTGGGTGCCAGGCCAGCAAACCAGGACATTCTGGGAAAATGCACGCTGTCCCTCAGGAAAAAAATATGAACAAGAAACAAACAGAAATTAAACATTTGCTCAAACTACAACCGCTCTGTAGGCAAAATATTCTTTTTTAAAGATGGCTTTTAAATTTTCATTTTTAAACTTCTTTTTAAGCTACCTAATTACGTGTGAGGATGATTGCTAAAAACCCAATAGGATTGGTGTTTCTTCTTCCTCATAGCATTTACACCACTCTGCAATCCAGCAGTCACACATGCATACCCAGCTTTTGGATTTTCCTCTGGAAACATCTAGTCTTAAGTTATTGGGCTTTTGTTTTTTCTTCTTTATCCAGAACACGGAGGCAGAGAACGGGGTCCACGCTGTGTCTGTCTGCCACATGAATCCCCCTCCCTTCCCCCAAAAGTCAGTTTTTTCTTAAATTCTCCTCTTGTCGATACCCGTTTTGTGTTTTTGTGTTTTAAGACTGTCCGAAGGGATAAGGACCGTGGAAACCCTGAAAGAAAGTTGGAGACATAATCAATTTCAATAGGCAAGAAACAAAACACTCAGTGCTTACCTCCACATCCTGCCCAGCCCAGCCCAGGGCTTGCCCCCTAAAGCAGCCCCTCTCCCCTGCCATGGCCATGTCTGTGCAGCCTCACAGACCCTCCTGAGCTGCACCTTCCAGGGCTGGTTTCCCTAGAGAGGGCAGATAACATCACTTACCTCTGTCAAGTGTTTTTTAGGCCAAGGCCACAAAATAACCTATGCTTTCTACACCAGAGTCCCCCAGAGATGCTACACCACCTGCAGGCCCACCCCTGCAGCCACCCCAGTCTGTCCCAGAGACCACAGCAGTCACAGCACTGGAACTGGGTAAGGGGCTATTTCAGAACAAAACACAAAGATTTGGAAATCCATGTTCCCACAACTGCCATTTGTGCTCTCTCAAGGTAACAATCCACATTTGCCTTCAGTGAAATCAACCACATCGTTTACCAAAACCCCAAAGTGCTTCCTAGAGAATCCATTTCCCTCCTTTACATCCTGAAGTGAGTCACCTAAATGTCAGATCTAGTCATGGGTCTCAAATGAATGTGAACTCCTTTTGTAACTTCTATTGTTTGGATCAGCTATCTGGGGTTTCATCAGGAAGCAAAAGATCCACAGCCAGCACAAGATACCCCCCAGTTCACAGAAAGATGAACTTTGTCAGTGATGAAGGTACAACCCCCACACAAAACCCTCCTGTAAGACCCAACACACACTGAGGGCAGGAGGGAGATGAGGGAGAAAAGCTCGTTATATCTCATCATCAGTCAGGAAATCATTATGCAAATGTTTCTAAACACAGCCCAGCTCTTCCCAGCACTCTGAGTAGGGCAGACAAGAGCCCAAAAAGCCAAAGCCATTCCTGCTCGGGCTGTCCATGAAGCTCTGACCACAGATTTCACCATTTGGCCTTTAATAGGGCAAATTCCAAAGGAATCACCTTTTCTACAGGTTCTCCTACAATTCCATAAACCCCTCGCTGCAGGAGCTAGGGTTGTGGAGCCACAAGTCTGAACACAGATCATATTAAGAATGTCACCAGCAAACACCAGGCTGGGGAACTCTGCTGCAGATCTGCACACTAGAAAGGAGGTGCTGTGAGCAATCTGTAATCTTGCTATAGCTGGAGAGATTTCATTCTTTGGGATACACTGGGTTGTAAATACAAGCAAGTGGTAAAATGAAGCAGCTCTCAGAATCCAACCAAGAGGAGGATGAGCAGACAACCAGGACATCTCATGAACTGTGTGGGAAGCATGAAAGACTGGGAACATGGAAATTGCTGTTTGCAGACAGAAATAAAAGCAAGTGATGGAAAAACAAACACACTTCTACCCCAGGAATATGCTGCAGTCCCAGTTTGTAAAGCTTTTCAAAAGAGAACAGCCAGCAGATTCTAGCACAACAGTTCACCTCAGGAAGGAGACACTCCCACCAAAATCCAGACTGAGATATCCAACATTTCCAAAAAATAGTCACTAAAAGAGGGGGAAGGGGAGGAGCAGGAGAAAAACCTTAAGATGGTGTGAACAGGTGCACAAAAAAAGGGCACAGAAGGAAAGCAATGTACGAGCAAGATCCCAAGCAGTCTCACCGCACAGGGATTAAGCCATTGTACTTATTGCTCTGTAAAAGGAAAACAGGATTTGCTGCTTATTTCCTGTACAGACACATTTGCCAGAATTTGCTTCATCTTTGAGCTACCTGCACACAAGGCTTTGTTTGAGGTACTGCCTGGCGAGCGCTTGGGAGGGGTTTAACCATCACCTGCCCCTCTGCCAGGGACACCCCAGGTGCACCGTCCCTGTTACCTCACCCAGGATGTCACAAGCAAAACCATCTCGCTTTAACCTGGGGGTGCCACAAGCACCTCCACCCCCTGTGGTGTAAAGGAGTGCCAGTCACCCAGCCCTCAGCCCAGCCCAGCAGAGCAGCTTGTTAGTGGGTTTGGATGCAGGAACTCTCTAAAGAGCCTGTGAACCTTGTCTGCAGGGAAAGCCTCTGGATCTTCAGATACTGTTTTCTGTAGCATGTAATTTAAAGCCACACAATTACACTGATCATGTGTTAATTAAACGCAGAATTTAGCTCACCTTCAGTGTGACAGATTCCTCAGCATGTACAGCTCTGCCCCCCTGCCACACTGCACTGAACACCCAACTCCTGGGAATGAGCCCAGAGCAGTGCCAGAATCTGTGACCACATTCAGCTTCTCCTGACTCAAGGAATTTCACCAGGAAAAAGCCCCAAACATTTGTTTTGGGGATTGCCACTCTTCACTGCACTTTAGCTACCCAAGATTCATTACAGTACATGAGAATATACAAAATTAAACACCACTTGTCTCTTTAAGCCAAGTAGAGCCGGTTTAGCACGACCTGCACAGGTCCCTCTCGCCTCTGACAGCCACAACTCTGTCCCCTGCTCAGCCAGGCCCAAGTGTCCCACAACATTTATTCACCAAGCACAGTGTAAGGGTTTGATACCAGAAAACCTCAGCTACTGCTGCAGTGTAAATACCAAACACTGCTATGACATTTTCAAGACTAATTATCCCCTCTATGCAGCATTTTACATCACAAACATGCAAAAATAATTCTGCAGACAATGCAGTTTTTCCAAGTAGATTCAATGGAAGGATTATTCCCACTATTTTTGGTGCATTCCCATCTATTCTCCAAGTGGGATCACTGTCTTTACAAAAAGCTCATCTGCAGCTTTGCAAATTCACTTTCAGTTCTTCCAGAATGTTCCTCAGAAGTAATTTCTCACTTGCTGGTGGGAGCACTGGCTCTTCACACAGACCAGTGTGTGAGAACACAGGACCATGACTTTCCAAGAAAAGACTGCATGACAACTACTGGTATAAATTATCATTTGACTTGTGCATCAGAAGGGAAGTGAGACCTTTTGGGAAGTTAAAGCCTTTGTGAACTGAGCCCTATAAATGGAGGCACCTGTGCTGGGAACAAAGTGAGGGTAAAGTGGATCTTTCATAAACCATCACACACAGGCTTTCAGACAGCTCTTTATTTCACCTCTGTGACTGAGTCCCCACCAATACAGGTGCACTTCCCGGAGAGGAGGTGGATGCACAGCAATACAGCAGTCTCCCAGTGTACACTGACAGTGGCACCAGCCCACTCTGCCCATTCCGTCCCCTCGGGCCGCTCCTGCCCTGCTGCCCTCACCACACTTACGTAAACCAAGCACAGAGAACAAAGCATCCACCACTTGTATTTTATTCCATGCATGCCGTGCAAACATGGTGTGGCAGGGAGACCACCAGGAAGTTCAAAACCTTCTCGGAGCAGGCACAGGCAGGGCTGGTTCAGGTGCCCACAGATGAGGAGGTGACAGGGCTCAGGTACCTCACTGAGTTCCATGCACATCTCCCTGACGTACTGCTAGGCTGAGATAAACAACAGGACAACTCTGCTGCGCTGCAACAGTGCAAAGTTTAGCTAAAATCAGATTGTCTGGCACTTCCCATAGTCCAGAAGCACACAGACAGCTGGGTTTCATGGATGAGCTGACAAGCAGCACCCAAACATGCCAGTCTCTCACCAGAGAGGCAAACCAGCTCGTGCCACCCCAGCCCAGGCTGCAGGTGCCAGCAGCAGCGTGGCTGTTGGAGCAGCCACAGCAGCTCTGAGTCCAAAATTCTCCCACTGTGTCCAAATGAACATAACCACATGGTGACCAGCCCAGCGTGGAGCCCAGATAGTGGGAAGGAAGGAAGGAAGGAGCTTTTCTCCTCTGTGGATGTACTGGGGCATCATCCTCACCCACCAAGACACTTTGTTGCCCAGTTTCAGTGAAAAAAAATAATCTGACTTAAACTTTGCAGAGGTACTCCAAAAATCTGCAAACTGGAGGTCCTGATTTGGGAGAAGCCTCTAGAAGCTGCAGCAACATTTAAGCTCAGGGAGGGGAAGCCAGTTAAAGGCTCCAAGGACACAGGGTTTGTTTCCCCTTATGTACAGAAAGCTGCCAATCAGCAGAGATTAGAGCTCAGCTTCACACAGAATGGAGGGAGATGGGGAGCATAAACACAGCGTGGGAAAAGGAATTCAGATTTTAATGCTCTGAACTCAAACATGTTTCTATTTCACTGGGCTTTGAAAAGCAGCCCGAGCCAGGACCAGGACAGCCAGGCACCATTTGCTGTGCTGGGGATGATGCCCTGTCTGGGCTAATCTTTGCAGAATCCCAACTTGCATGTGCAGTTTTCTGTATGACAGAGAGCACCGACTCCTCAATTCATCTGGGCACCAGATTTAGATACAGATCTATGGATTTTATAGAGAGATGATAAGTACAATCTAAATGTCAGGATACGGCTATTCACTTCTGATCTACCCAGGCATGGAAACCTGTACATTTCTTTCCTCAGTTAAGCAGTTAAACTAATTCCCAGGCACTGTAAGACTGGATCTTGGGCCTTTAATGGAAAAACCAGTCACAAGAGAGCAGCAGTGACCGTGCAGGGTTGCTATGAGACAGGAGGAGTAAATAGGAGGAAGTTGTATCAGCCTCAGCTCTGCGGAGAATCCAGAGAAAGTGACTGCCAGAGAATAAAATACCCATGCATGGGGATATTTGGGATCTGATGCAGCTCATCCCTACCCAGAGAGAAGCACCCTATCTTGTACTTAAGCACATCTTTACATCTAAGAACATGCAAAAACCCCGCTGGGAATAGATTTAACAACATGCTTCAAGCAAAGCCCAGACAGGCCGTGGCCTGCAGCCTCCCCGCAGTGCATGTGGAAGGTGGGTGGGGGCCTAGGAAGGTGCTCACCACAGCAGGAATAAAGGGCAGTTTGTTTCAACCATGCCACAGGTTTCATCTCATCCACTTACAAGGCATTCTGTGTCTGGTTTTGTTTGTTTTTCCCTAGGAAAGTTTGTTCCACTGAGCAGAGCACCCACATCACGTACTCTCTGCTGCTGTATAAAAGGATTTTTAATGTTTCCAGGTGTGAAATGCTGCTGTACTTGTCTAACCCAGCAGCAGATGGTATGTCAGCATCGTCAAGATTCTGACTCCAATGGGGAGTTTTAGAGGACAAGCCACACCTGCTCAGTGCACCAGAGGGAGAACTAATTCTGACGAGGTCTGGCAACTTCGAGGATGTTTTACAGCTGCAGATGCCAGAAACTGCTCATTTTTCTCAAAGATTTCATGGTCTCATGCACTGCACAACTGGGTTCCCCCACAGCTCTTGGCGGAGGAATCCTCCATAGTGATCAGAGAAATATCTAATTGCTTATTTTACTTCTAACTATGGGACATAGTCCTTCTGAACACCTCAACTAGACCTTACCCATCCCCTTTAATATGTCTCACCAAACGGCCCATCAAACACGACTAGGGATTCCTTCCATTCCTTGGGTACATGAAAGGAGACAAAAACATCAGAGGTTCTGCCCAAGAGAAATAAAGTCCAGGAATCCTGGATTCCATGTCACTGTGTAACCAACCCACAGTGCTCATTTGTCTGCTCTAAAAACTGAAATAAAGCCTTTCACATCAATATTCAATCACAAGGCAGCAGCTCCCAGTGCAGTAGTTTTCCTTCCCGTCTCCAGCAGCGGAGCACAGGACAGGTCCCTGGGGATGTGGGGAAGATGGGCCAGATAGAGCTTTTCCCAACAGGTGTTGGAAATCCATCTGCTCCTCAGGTGATTCAATACTCCTGACATCACCTCCAACAAGCCCTTTTCTGCTCCAGCAGCATCTCCAGGTGGGGACACTGCATTCACATCACCTCTTTGGAGGAAAAACCAAACAAAACCAGATCTCCTGTTCCCACGGGCAGGCTGGAGGCAGGGACGGGAGGCCCTGGCCAAAGAAGGTGGGAATGTTCACCTGGCCATTTCAAACCAGACCAAATGTCTAGGATGTACAACTCCCTCAAACTTATTCACTACAGAACCAGTACTGTACCAATACGAATATTGGGTCTGTGGCAGAGAGCCTCCTGCACTGGGCAGGACGGACAAGACTGGACCAGGACTCTGATCTTCAAACCTACCTGAATGGATCCAGAGGAGAAGCTAACTTACTTTATTATGTCACAAACAGAAACACTGCAGTAGAGACAAAAATACTAAAAAAAATAAACAAAAATAGTAATAAAAACAAACAAAACAAAAACAAAAAAACCACAAAAAAATAAAAACAAACAAACAAAAAAAAAAAAAGAACTTTCACATACCTTCCCCCCAACCAAAAAGGACCATAAAGTTATCCCTTCTGAAGCAAGCAATTAAAATGTCTGCTTTAATCTTGGATAACCCACCTCAAATTCACACAGGAATATTCTGTAAATACAAAAAGAAACAAACAAAAACCAATCCCAGAACAAAACAACAACAAAAAAGGGGAGGAAAGGCCACCTGCCCTCCATGTGGGGTTAGATTATTACCACCCACGTCTCACCAGAGCACAGATCCCAAGCTCTGGGTTACCAGCTAAACCAGCTCACTTCAAACTAGTGACAGCTCCCAGGTGGTGCTTCCCTCTTCTGCTGGTCTCTCCCCTTGCCACGGCCTCTGCTCCTCCAATGGGCTCTGGTTCCTTTTGCCCACGTTCTCAGTCAGCCCCAGCCCAGTCCCTTGGGGAGCATCATGACCCACCACACAGCCCCTCTCAGCACTGCTCATTCAGGTGGGGTCCCACTGACAGGTGAACCATTTTCCAAGCCATCCACTTCACTGTCAGTGAGCAGTGTCTCGCAGCAGGAGCCAGCCCAGCCATGGTGTTTGGCAGCAGAGCACAAGGGGCTGGCAGGCTGGCACGCAGCTCACCCTGGCCGTAAAAAATGCACAGCCCTGGTGCAAAGGTCACTACAACGTGATCCACTGGCAGAGGACAGGCAGGTCATCCAGGGAGGAACTAAAGTGCTGTAGGTGAACTAACAGTAGGGCTTTATTAAGTCATTCAGCAACCAAGTGTTATTGTCCTACACAGCCTGCTCAAAGTACAGTAAAGCATTTTAAAAGGATTTTAAAAATCAAACTAGTTTGACATACGACAGCACACACCTACACATACTGCTGCATTAACAGGTGGATTCTGAATTGTAAATAATCCTGCAATTAATTTTTCACACACAAGCAAATAAAAACAGTCAAAATATCACTCAGACTCATATAGCATCCACCAAGCAAGCTTTTGAGAGAGATTTAAAGTAAAGATAATTTAAGTCACCTACAATTATAAACAAGACAAGGATACAGACAGGAACAGTCCTTTCATTGACTGTTCCTGACAGGCAGCTTCCGGGATCAAATGATGAGCTCTGTAGTCTCCCCACACCAGCTAAAAAGAAGTTATCTGGTTAATCTGAAGTTTGGGGGTGTGGATATTTGTTCTCTGTTCAAAATTATGTCAAACTCGGGACACATCTAGAGAGATATTTTGACTTATTTGCACACGCAACTGGAGCAGCCTCCAGCCACTTGCAGTTACAGCACCCAAACAAGGTTATATAAATTTAAAGAAGGACTTGAAGCGAAAACAAAAAGGTGGATCTGGTAGAGTCTATCAGAGGCAAAAATATTTTAATATAACATGAGTTGGCAGAGTCAGACAGTCAAATTCAGAACCTTCCTTAGCAGGTCTGGCAGAAGCAGAAGGAAAGGGCTTTGCAGTTTGGAAGGAAGAGCAATTACACACCTGCCAGGCTCCTCCCCTACCCATTCTCCTGCTCGCCCAGGGCACCTACCTTACTGTACGTCACTACCGACAAGTTGTTCGAGTGACTGCTGGGGGAGAGATTTACAGAGTTTTGTGACAGTCCATTCTGATCTTGTTCGATTTGGTCAGGAGCAGGCCCCCATGTGTTTTTGCTGATTGTGCCTAGCTCGGAACCCCCAGGGTCTTTTAGGTTGTTTTCATCTGGTTGCCTGTTCTTCTGTGGAGAGGCGAACGGGTTAAAGTTTCCTTCTACCTTGCGATGCGGCTGCGTGTTGAACTCTGTTTCAAAGGATGAAAGCTGCTGTGTGACACCCAGAAGTCCTCCAACTTCCACGCTGAGGATCACCCAGATGACATCTGTGGAAAAAGAGACACATTTGCATTGTCACTTAGATGGGAGTTTACGAAGAAGGGGCAGAAGGAGCAAAACATAACATGAATTCCATCCTTTACACTAGCAAGAAAAAGAGTGATGGTTTTAAGCGCGTTTTTATGAAGCCTCAGCAGTACTGGTTCCAGTGCCCCCAGCTTAGCAGGGCTGGGCTCAGCAGTTTGAATTTTAGGAGCAAATGAAGGACAGTGGGATTGTACCTTAGGGACACACGACTTGCTTAGGGACCCAGCTCTACACACCACTGACCCTATTGTCACCCAACTGACCCCCAGCACCCATCTCACCCTCAGTACCCATCTGACCCCCAGTACCCCCCTCGCTCCCAGCACCCCTCTCATCCCCAGTACCCCCCTGACCCCCACTACCCATTTCACCCCCAGCACCCCCCTCGCCCCCACTATCCCCCTCACCCCCACTACCCCCCTCAGCCCCAGCACCCCCCTCAGCCCCACTACTCCTCTCACCCCCAGTGCCCCCCTCGCCCCCAGTGCCCATCTCACCCCCAGCGCCCCCCCGCACAGCGCCGGTGCCGCCGCAGCGGAGCGGCCCCGCAGCGCCCTCTGCCGCCCGCCCGCGGCCCCGCATGCCCCGTGTCCCAATGTCGCCGGTGTCCCCGGGCTGGCACGGCCGGGCCCCCGGCACCAAAGCCACGAGGTCTCGGCTGCAGGGAAAGCGTCCCTCGGACTGGGAGCTCGGTGGCCAAAGGGGTTCAGTTTGCAGATCATGTTCTGCCAAAAAGTGGCAACTTCAGGCAACAAAGGGACATCTCGCGCAGTCCGAGGCCCTCAGGAACCCTGGGAATGCCTCGGCTTCGTGAGCACATGGGGCCAGCAGTGCAAGCTGGACAGGCATCCCACCTGCACGGGGCCATCCCTGCCCATCCCTGCCCTCTGGACACCGAGGAGCCGCAGCGGTGCCAGCAGCCCCCTCCTCCCCAGCACTGGCGTTTGTGCCCCCAAGTGCCAACACTTCCCGCACAAACCCTGAAACTTGGGATACTCCCAATTGCCAAGAGAGACACAAAGATGTTCAGTGTAAACCAAAGCTGGCAGAAAAGGGCTGTAAGGCTGCACCAAAGGCAGATGATGGAGACCCAAGCTGAGGCACCAGGCAAAATAGCAAAATGTGTTCTTTAAACAGAGAAATGGCTCATAGGGGATGCACTAAATGTATTAAAATTTGGGCATTCACTTCTCACAGGAGGCTTGCACCACTAACAGATTTTATGCTCATATGCAGTTCACAGTGTTCAGCACTGGAAAACTAGGAAGGAATCTTGACAAGGATCAACTGGGAAAGAATTTCAGGAGAGCCATGCAAGTTCCTTTGTTTTCCAGGGTTTTGTGTAACCTGTAATTCGTTCCAGTGTTTAGAAAACAGTTCTGTGCTGACCAAGACAACAAAGCAGCTCCCTTGATGTTTTCCTGCATTCCATGCTCTATATTTAGGGCAGGGCTGGCAGAGCTCTGCCCTCCCGCTCTGTTATCGGAGCACAGCACAGGGGCCAGCAGTGGGAATGCCACAGAGGGCCCCGAGTGCTGGGAAAGGGCCCACTCACCTCCGTAGTAGAGTCCTGTGGCAGTGCACATCCGCCACTGTCCCTGATACATCCCGGCGGTGCTGGGGCTGCACATCTGCACGCTGACATCGGCCATCTCCTGGGGCTCCAGGGACCTCACCATCACCATGTTCACGTGCCCAAACTGGTCTCCCCCGACATACTTCAGGCAAACCCCCGGGGGCCACGCCTCAGTCCCTGGGATTAGACAGGAGAGGGAATCACTGACAGTGCACCAGGAAAAGCTCTGTCTGTTTGTGTAAGATTGGATGAAACATGTTTGCTAAAACAGTTGTGCAATTGTTGGATAGTCAAAGGAAACCAACATACGCAGGACACAGCAGCAGTGGATGCCGAGGAAGAATAAATACAGTTTTCAGACCAGGCTTAACTGGTGCATTTAGGGACTGGCAGAACAATTGATATTTCTACTTGACTAATTTCTAGGTCTTCGTTACACAGGAAAATTCTCAAAGTCCCAGTGAAACAGTTGCAAAAAAATAATCAACATAAATGACATGCACGTCCCTTTCCCCAGAGGCAGAGACAAGGGCAGGACCAGGGGGTGTTTGTGTGTGTCCCCCATTTCTGCCTCCCTCCACGCAGCTCCTGACTCATACCACATCAAATACCTGTTACTGATACAAAGTGTTGGCAACATTTCCTTTCAGGGATTCATTCCTTTCTAAGCCTGCTAGTAGTCTCAGGATGAACTTAGTCTGAGCTACAACTCAAGTGCCAGCGCTATTTCCTAAATGATTTCCCTCCTTGCACCAACTCTTTTCTCAGTCTTGTGCAAAGGTGGGAAGGGTTGTGAACACACGGTTTATCTGTGGAGATCCATGTTTAGACTGTAGACACTGGGCTGATAGCATGACCTGGCAGTCAGAGAGACATTAGACAGTTCCCGAGTGCAGCCACAGCCACCAAAGATAACAAGTGCTGGGGCAGATAGAAAAAGTACTTCTGAGACTCATGAAAAATCAGTTTAGCAGAATTTTCTTTTGCTTCTTACCCAGCCACATGACGTGACCAAGCCAACAACTTTGAGAATACCTCCTGCTTGGCTGAGGTTGAAGGAAACGGCTATGGAAAGCCTGAACCACCATGAAGCTTGGAACTGCTCCGTGTGGTCCAGGGCGAGCATGGCAGAGGCTGCTCTGACCTCAGGTTACCTCAAGGAGTATCCTTTGCAACAGCTTGCCTGCTAATTTAATCCCTGTGGATACTTCAGTGAAGACATGGCAGGGACTGGTTTTCTTGTCAAGTCCTTGTCTGTGGAATTCACAGCCTCTCAGGGAAAGCAGGATGTGTACAAGTACAGGGGGATGTTGAGCACGAGGGATGGAAAGGTGCTGAGAGAGAAGGGCTCTGAAAGAGGAGCTGGGTGCCTGGCTGACCTCAGCCTGGGGCGTGGGGCACTTGAACACGAAGTCTCATCTGTAGAGGTTGGCAGCCCAGCAACACAGTTTAGATTAAATAATTTATGTGATTTTTATCGGGTTTAATGGCTTCAGGCTTGCAAGGTGCCTAGAATGCTGCAACTGATAAGCCCCATAAAATGAAATTATGATTATGTCATTCTATTTCAGTACACTCATCTCTCAGGAGACGATAAATTGCAGAGTAGAGCTGTGAGTGTCCTGCAGAGCCAGCAGCAGCTGGGGGCAGAGCGGGGAGAGGAAGCCAAGTTATTAAATCCTGCTGCCCTTTCAGCAATGGTTCTACTACTACACAAACTGTCCTTTGGCAGACAATGCAGCACCATCCTGCAGGTACCACAGCAGGGCACTGGTTTTTAATGACACATATGAGAACCAGCTCACACGCCCCAAACTGCCAACCTCTGAGCTCTGGCTGTCACACTTGTCAGACCCAGAACGCTCCGGTGACACATAACTCAGGTATTCCGTGTTCTAGAACTGAAGTCATGTAATCAAGGGCTCCTGTAGAGCTGTTAAAAACCTTGGCACTGCTTCACTTATCTGCCTAACAAGCAGATATTATCTGGAAACACTACAGTCCTTTGATATTATACCTTAATTAAACCATAAAATGGTTTTCAAATGCTGCAGTGCTCCTCACGCTGCACAGTCACAGGCAGTGTGTGAGGTTGCATTGCACTGAACGTGCCTCAGCAGCGTGGCTGCACCAAGCCCTGGCCTCCAGCACCACTGTTAGGGCACCAATGGATGGCTTGACAAGCCAGGCTTTAAAACACACTGAAGTCAAAACAAATGTCGGCCTTGCAAGGAACTCCTAAGCCAAGATGAGCTCCCGCCCCTCATTTTAGAAGGCCCACGGATTTCAGAAGGTCAAAGGCTCCACAAACAATGAAACATCACTTGAACTAGGATGTTAAGCTAAGGTTGAATTTGCAAGCAGGAAAGAGTGCATCAGAGGAACATGAGAGGGAGGAGTCTGAAGGGCCCAAGACAGGGGCGTAGTCATAATACGCACAAATTGAGATACTAAGAGTGGAGAAACAAGACCTGCCACACTCACTGGATTTCTAAGAGCTGCATTTGGGACAGTTATAAAAAAAATGCCAAGTCTTCACAGTACTGGAGTTTAAGCAAGTTCCATGTGCCACCCTTCCATTGTACTGTCAAACAGAAGGAGGCAGAAAAAGTAAACTGAAATATTAAACCCTTTCTCTAGGACACAGTCTCTATAAATTACTGTTCTTAAACACCTCCCCGTGTCCTGATGAAATACTCTTAGATTTTTAGTTTAGTGGTTTTAGTCTCTGCCACAGCTGGACATTCAGCCCAAGTCTGTACAGTCTGAGTACTGCAGCTATTCCCAAACAGAAATACTGGGAGAGCTGAACCTGACTCATGATGACTCCCAGTGTCACCCCTCAGTGTGTGACCGTTCTCCCTCACACAACTGCAAGCAGGGCAATTAAATTCAGACACACGGTTTAAACGTTTGTGCAACATCCTGTAAGTGGACTCCTTGAGGACAAGGGATTCCTTTGCATGCACAGATCTCATTTTTCTCTCTGACTGCATCACAACAGATCAAGCACTGGGAATGCACTTTGCCCAGTCTCACTTCCTGGATCCCAGTCCCTACTTCAACTTATTTTGAACTGGAATGTGGTCTCTCCAGACCTGCATCCTCTTGGAACATGAAAAGGCAATTCTGCCAGAAGCATACTAAAAGCAAAGGGAACCTGACACATGACCCTGTGTCACTGCCTCATTCGTCTGCAAGTTCCCTAGAGTTTGTGTGGTGGCACGAGGAATGAGACTGATGGCCAGACCAAGCTGCACATCCTTCCACAAAATGTTTGTGCCAACCCAGTAAGGGGATCTTGCAGAGGTTGGCAGCACCTCCCTCAGTGACAGGGTGGCTCTAGCCCAGGTGAGCGCACATGAGCCTCATGTCTTGGGCAGCATCCCACACGTTGGATCCACCATCCCAGCTCACAGCCCCCACTGCATGGGGTTTGCTGCAGTCCAAAGGCCTCACCTGTGTTCTGTATCCTCCACGTTTTTGTAAACTGGGTATCAGGAGGGATGGACTCTCCTTCACCTATGGTGACATCTTCCACAAAAGACATGGAGGGGACATTGATATTCGGACTCTCGAAATCATAGTAGGCTCCGATGGCAGCTTGTAGATTCCTAGAAAGGAAAAAAGCACATTACAACCTGAAGCACAGGTGGGTCAGGCCCTTTGCACAGGTGCATGTATGTCATCCTGAACAGTTCAGCACAAGTATCCAGACTATAATAGCTCTGCTGCTCACTTTTCTACTCTGCTTCTATTTTCACTGGGAATCTTGGAACTTTCAAGTCTTGGAGACCTCTACCCCATCGGCTCTTTCTGAAACTTGCTGAACAGTTCAGGAGACACTGAGAGAAGAGCTATGGAGGAAAACACAGGACAGTTTCTTCACACCAGCCTTGTTTCCTGAGCTAATTTCAAAACTACCAAACCTTTTCATTTTGTTTTGGTACAGAAGGTCTAAAATGAACACAAGAGGAACAAAACACAAAGAACACTCTTCTGATAACTCTCAGGGCCAAAGGGCATTGGTAGCTACAGATAATAACTCCAGCCTTGCTGCTTTTGAAACATACCATCAGGTAGGAACTATTTACTCATCATTAAAGTGCCTGCTCAGCTCTGGATAGTCACAAATCACAGGAACTTATAAACCACCTGAGTCAAAAGTTCCCACTGAATAAAGACAAATGACAATGCAAGCCTGTGATATATTAAGGACATTCAAAAAGCCACAAATGTTATTGAATCCTGAGTGTGGTGTATCTGCAACTCATGATAATTAATTTGAGAAGAGGAATAGTCAGGCAGGAAGAGGATTCACGAGCCTCAGCTCAGTTCCACGATATACTATTAAGTTATTACGTTAAGTGTTTGGCTAGTCATGTAATTCCTCTGTTTATGCACGTCTGAGAGGTTGTGGCCCTAATTTACATGTAGTGAGTGGGTGCTGTGAGAACAGAGATGAGTAAAATCTCCCCAAATGCAACAGGCATAACAACTGCTTTTTATTCACGATTACAGAAATCTGTTGCTTTTTTGAGTAGGATAGAAAAAAAAAACCCCAAACCTTCAGGAACTGGGAACCACCACCTAAACCAAAGCCTTGCAGAGGCTGCATTGTGTGGGCACAGTGACATATTGAGGGTCTGTGTTGCAGTGTAGCATCATGTGTCTGAGCCAGAAAGCCAAGGTGAAAGCAAGAGAAACATTTGCAGCGTGACCCTGAACAAGAGCAAACACAGGGCTTGTGGGGCTGCTTGCCAGCTGGAAGAAGGCTTGAAACGGTGAGTGAAAAAAGCTGCCTCCTGTCCAATTCCTACACTGTTCATGGGAAAAAACATTCAAATTGGACATTCTGGATAAAATCTGAACTGCATGGGAGCAGTGTCATTGCTTTCTCATCCCAGAAAACTCAGGGGACCTAAAATGCAGCAGCTGATTGCACTGGAGCTGGGCCAGAGCAGCAGAGCCACAGTGGGGGCACTGGGAGAGGACCCAAAGAGCCCCATAGTTGGCAATCAGTCCGTAACAGCATCAGCAGACAATTGCTGTGTGAGCCACTGGAGTTCCTGACATCCTGCTAAGGAGGCAGTGGAGGAACATCCTGCACAACACAGCCCAGGGATCAATCAGCATTTCAGCAGTCCCAGCCCCACAGCCAGACCTTTGTCACCCGCGTCGAGAGGACTTTGGTCCGATACGAGAGCCACCAGGTCCCAGTGCCACGGCCAGAACCCTGAATTCCAGACAGAAACCATTATTCAGCCTGAGGCGTTTTCTACTTAGGAGTGTCAGGGCTCTATTTAATCCCGCCAGCTCAGTCAAATGCTGCAGGAAGGGGCCATGTCACATTAGCCAGTAAACAGAGACAAATGCTCAGTTTTACGTCACCAACCGCCTGTTGCTTATACACTGCACAAGATTTACATAACTCACACCAGGGCTGTGCCAAGAGACTCCTGCTCGCTCACCCAGCTAACACCATGAGCTGGAGCTTAGTTTGCACTAGGATTTCTTCCTGTAGTACAGCAATCCAAGGCAAAAGGTATTGTAGGAGCTACAAAAGACAGCAATGCAGCTTTTTCTGTTCCTAATCCACTACTACATAACTACATTTTCAGATGTACCACAACATCTTGTGAGTGATGATTCTGGAATCAGTTGTACTGATGTTTTATTGACATTGAAAGGCAAAAAAAAATTACAGCTCTGAGGGGCAGATTTTTACTGCAGTTCTCTGAGGCAGCCTTGCTGTGTTTGTTTGCTTGGCTGCAAACAGGCTTCAGAAGGTAGTGGGCTATTTGTGCACACAGGCCCGGGGCCAGCACTCCCCTCCCAGGGTCATATTTCAGTGTGCTTTGCCATTGGGAAACAACAACACTTGTCTGCAACATCGAGTTAAAAACTAACTAAAGAACAACACATGCTGGAACACAGATTTGTCACCATTTGTGATCAGATATTCCCAAAACCACCTCCCCACTCCCACCATGTGATCTGTGGCAGTGAGGGTTGCTTGGGGTGAGCCCTTCTGTGTGTTTGGATGTCTCTTGGGTTTCCCACTAGAGAACTACAAAGAAGCTTCCAGAAACTGAAGAGAAATTCACAGTGGCAAAAGCCAAAGTCAGGATGACAAAGCAAATCTTTCCTGAGTTCACGTTGGTTGACACAGACAGCCCCAGGAGATAAGGATGGAGCGGTGGCAGCCCCACTGTGTGCCAGAGGTGCCCCCAGCTCACACCTTGGTCCTGTTCTCTGCTTGCACAACCACTGCCGGCTCTGTCCCACTCCACCCAAGAGACCATGCCCCCGCCCCTAAAATCCCCAAGACCAGCTGGAGGGCAGTACTCTGTGGAAAATGCCATTTGCAGATGTGAACTCTGCAGCCTGGTGACGTGCAGGCAGCCCAAGCAGCACACCCTGCCACAGCATCAGAGGAGCTCGCAACCAAATGCGACCCTAATGACAGAGATGGCTTAGGGGCAAATGTGCTTAAGGCCCAAAAACTTGTCTATTCTTTGAAACAGATATAATTTTTACTTTAATTTACCCTTGTGCCCAGCTGTAACTGCACAGTCTCAACTGCAAACACTGCAGGGCCAGGCACGAGCAGTCAGCCCTCAGAGGGATGGGTTATCATCTAAAGGCTTCTGCTCACACAGCCCTGCCTGCTTGATTACACTCCTCCACAGTGTGACTTACACCACACTACTTACTCCCCCTCTGCTCTCTGCCAAAGGAGATAAATTACCATTATAAACCAAACAACTCTGCAAATGCAGCCAGTTTAATTGAGATGACTGAGCTCTCCTAATTACAGAGGTAGCCATGCAGCTCTTTCTTAACCGGGCCCTCCAGGTCCCAGGCCCTCCTTACCTTCCCAAAATTAAGCAATTTTTCCATTTTTAGAGCAGTCCCGGGCCACAGCAGTTTGTAGCCCTGCCACACTTACAGAGCAGGTCTGACAGGATCCAGGCCCTAACTCCAGTCACAAGTCACCCCAGCGAGCAGGTGAGCCCAGGAATCAGCACCGTGCTCCATTTCAGTCCTAAGAGTGAGATTCCAGAAAGAGAGGGGAGGAGGCAGCAAATACAGGTTACAGCTCTACATCATCACACAAATCCACTCTACATCTACTCCTTCTTTTCCAAGGGCATCCCATGACTCTTAGATGTCAAGTGCTTTTCTCATACAACACCAAAGTGTTTCTTTTCAGATCAGTTCTTTTGCTCTGCAGCTTCAAGCCTCAGGACCTAAATTACAATAATCAAGTTTAAACCTCTGCTAATAGCTCTGGAGATGTCCCTTAACAACTCTTAAGTGTTAGCAAAGAGGTGGCTCATCTTGAGCTCTTCTCAGCTTTTTCCAGACAGCCTTTTGTTATGTTAAACCAATATATTTCGGCATTAATTACTCCCAATTAACCAGGTCACCACAGCAGTATTCAAAAATAAAAGAAACTCTTCCAAATCAGTTCACAAACTCGAGGCCTCCATATACAACCTCACTGTCCTGCAAACAACCAGCACAGTACGGGTAAATGGAAATGGTTTTTTAATTAATTGAATCAAAGTTTTTCCAGGCAGATGAAGAAACCGAAGCACCAAGACTGCTGCGGCCTCATGCAAAGCAGGGCACGTGCTCAGTACCCTCCTGCTCCCCACAACACTGAGAATTCATTCAGCATCCCAGAAAAAAAGCTGTATGAGCAGGTGCTCCGAACACACAAGATGAGGGACATTAGAATTTGAACTATAAACGTTACAGGAATCTGCAAGTTTTCATTTATTTTCAAGTTCTTTGATAAAAGAAACAAAGATAAGGTTTTTTTAAGAAATAGATTTTGCGGGGGGGGGCTAAAAATTCAAATCAAATCACAGCTTAAACTCAAAATCCAGTCTGCAAATGTCACTCTTCCTGGCTCCTGCCCATGCAGCCAGCACAGCACCCACCAGCTCCCAGGGAATGCTGCAGGGCTCGGGTTCTCCCAAGCTGTCAGACAACACGACAGCCAGACTGCTCCGTGCAGCACCGAGGTCTCCTTCCACTTGGAATTTCAGACGGGGTGCAGCCCTTAGATCACGCACAGCCAGCCAACAGAGGACATTTCCTAGGTCGTGCAGAAGCACTGTGACAAATGGGCACTGTAAGGAAGGTGCTAAGGGACACATCCTTCCCTGTGGAGGGAAGGAGGGAGGAGCCAGGCAGGTGCTCAGGCGAGGGGGTGTGTTCTCGGCACGTCTCTCATGCAGTATTTTGTCATGAGCAAGGCAGCTCAGGTGATACCTCCTGGAAACGTAATGCAGACACTGAGCGGTGCTAAACAGCACACTAAAACCTCCAGCACAGAACACATGATGTAGGACACCTCAGATTCCTTCCACAACTCAACTTCTCAACCTTTGTAGACCTTTCCTCGCTCTCCAACTGCACTGTGCAACCAGGCACCACAGCATCCCATAAGGTGTCTATTGTTAAAAAACAAAAAGAAATAGTGCAGTAGATGGATAATTTCTCACTCCTAAATAATGGAACATCTCTACATGATACAGGGGGAAGATACCAGAAATGCATGTGGAGGGACATACAAGTGAGGCAACCCTCAGTGCATTCCTTTTGTCTCTGAGTTTTCACTGTCTCAGTTGGATGTTATTCACTCCAGCTCTTGGGGAACCGGATTGCTGATGCTCCATTCTGGGACACCTCCAACAGCTCCTATCACTCCAGAAGCAGGAGATGTCTCACTCTAAGCCTTGGAGGAGGCTGAAGGGGGTGGGGAGAAGAGCCGTGCTCATCATGAGGCAGGGAACCACTTCTACCTGGAGCTTTCAATTCAAACACTGAACAGAGATGACACATGGCAATTACGTGCAAAGTCTTGAGATGTTTTGAAGGACTGGAATTTTAATCAGTGAATAGCTTTCAATAGACAGAATTTCAGAAAGCAAAATTTGTGTGTCAGTTACCTTTGTTCTTGACCTCTCTAAACTCTATACAAGAGGTTAGGAAACTACCCTAGAAGAGGTTTGATGATGCAAAAGGACCACTGAGGGAAGCTGAAAGCTTAAAGCTGAACTTACACAGCTGAAGGAGGGGGGGGAAAAGGGCTGGCTAAGTCGAAGGTTACATATTTTCTCACATGAAGCCACAGAAAAGCATGTCATTGTCTTAGCTGAAAGCAGCAGTTCCAAATACAGGAGAGGTACTCCAGGAAGAAGACAGAAACCTGCGGTGACAGAAGCAGTCCTGTGCTCTGCAGGGGCAGCACAAGGAGAGAAACTGAGTGCCCACAGCATCCTCAGAGCACCCAAACCACCAAAGGAAATCACTTTCCTTGAGCAGTTTTGGTGTGCACACAAACATGCAAGCAGCTGCTGAAACCTTCCCGTGATACCTGCACAGGGCTAAGCACAGCCCCTCACCCAAAGCAGCACCAAGACACTGGCACTACAGACATGAGCCCACACAGCCATCCTCAGCAGCTGAGCTCTCCCAAAGCAGGTGGTCACAGCAGCTCTAAGTGTGGGGTGAAATATCCTGAGAATGTCCCAGCAGGAGCTGCCACTGAAAAGAGGCAACAACTCTTCCCAGTGGAAAGTCATCAAGGGCTGCCAGTACACAGGAGATTCTGTAACCGCCAATTCCTCAGTACAAACCATGTCACCAATCTATAATTGTCTGCAGGAAAGTAAAGGGGGGATTAAGCTGCAGAAACTGTCTGAGAACAAGTTGGGGCATGTAAGTCAGACTCCAGCTGGACTGAAATTATATTGTACCCAATTCCTTCTTCTATAGTTGCCTGCTTATGCTTTTATGCCACAGGCACCCAATTTGTAAATGTTTTGTATGGTGGAACACAATTATAGTATGTTCCACAGTTAAAAATTTAAAGTCTAGATTTCATTCACAATAATCAGGTCAAACACTTGCATTATTCCAGAGAAGAGTATGGGTTTAGTTTTGGGGTTTTTTACGCACTAGATAAAAGCTTCCAAGAAAATATTTTTAAATTGTTTAATTCTGTAATGTTGTTATTTTTAGTAGCATCAGGAGACAGCTGTGGACACAGAGAGGCACCAGTCTGTGATGGTTCACATGCACTAAGATACACCCACAATGTTTCAAGTGAGCCAAACAGATCAAACGGTGTAAAACCGAGGGTGTAAATGACCCGTGCACAGCTTCCAGACTGTCCTGATATCCTGGCGACAGCACAGCAGGAACCACCAGATCTGCTTCTGGGGTGTCCCTTCTGCCTGTGAGGACAGCAGGTCCCCAGCTGGGTTAGAGTAAGAAGGACACCGAGTTTAAACCCTCAGCTTTCCTCTTCCCTACTAAAGCTTATCAAAACCCAGTCGATGTTTTGAACCCAGTGCTTCCCCCTTGTCACCAGACTTAGTCCAGCCGGTCACCACCTACAAACATTAACCTGATCAGAGTCACACCAAGCTTGCTCAAAAAACATCCTGTGTCCTGAGTCACAGCAAGAATAGGGGACTCTGGTCTCACTCAGCTGATAAGGGTGAGGGAAGCAAAGAACAGGAGCTCCTGCCCGCTGCTGTCACTGCCCCATCAGTGCTGGGTGAGGACTGAACAACCCACAGCCCCTCGGGAAGGAGGAGGACTGGCTTGGAAGATCAGGTCTCATTTCCTGCCTCCTCCACAACACAAGGATTCCCCACTGCCCTCTCAGAAGGTAAGGGGTGTCACAACTGAGCTCAAGGTCTATATAGGGCAGTGTTTTCCTCACATTTGTCTGAATGTGGATTCATTTTGAAGAGCAGCCCAAACACCTGTTCTCAGAGGACACCTGAACGCTGGATTTTAACAGCACTCCTGCAAATACCTAAGGGTACAAATCAGGAGCAGGAGTGCTGGTGTTGCTGTGGGAAACACATCCCGTGCGAGTGAATCCCCTTGACTGGGTCTGTTCTGTTCAACTGTGAGGTCCTGATGTCTTACCTAAACAGACCTCAAGTTTGAACAGCCCACTCACAGGGATGAAAATGGGCATCTATAAAGAAATTTGAGTTCTGCTAAAAGCCAACATTCTGCCTGCTCTTCAAGGCAAATAAAAAGCATAGAGATTTTTTTCCTTGCCATGCTGGACAATCCCAGATTCCTGATGCAGGAACTGCTGCCTCCACTCTGGCTCCCTCACTCACACACACAGAACTGCCCTACACCTGAAGCAAGAGAGAGTGAGGTTTTACTGCAGATTTTTAAGACAAACTTATAAGTATCTTCATGCAAAACATCACTTTGGGAGTACTAGTTAAACCATGATACAGCTACAAATTCTCCTAAACAGATGAAAAAACCTGAGGACCTCCAGAGGAGATCTGACAACCTTGCAAATACTGACCTCATATAGACCTTTTCCACCCAAAAGCAGGATCCAAAAGACTTTCAACAATAAAGCTTTTTTCCCCACACACATTATCTGACACATTTCAATTAAATATCACACCTACTAGACTAATAAAAATTCAGCTTTCTAAATAAAAGCTAAAAAGAGAGTGTAAAGAAATATTACATGTAAATTACTGATAGATATATATATATATATTCTTCCAAACTAAAAATCCCTCAGCCAACTGCACTGAAATATGGACTTCAACTAGTAGCTACTTCAAACTAATTCACTTTCTCATGGAACTAAAGAAGCTCCAGGCCTTTCACCCTTAAAGCTGACACGCTCTCCAATTAAAAGAAAATAATTCCTTTTCTTGTCCCGTACAATTTCTATCCCAGCTTTAGAAGAATCCAATGACTTTTATGGGATTCCAGGAGCTCCCTGTGCAGGTGGGATGAGACTGAAGGGGTTCAGACCCACTTCTGGCCATCTCACGTATCAGTGTGGAGCTGCAGGCAACATATGGGACTTCACTGAACCACAAAATTCCGTCCCGTGAGCTCCCTGCTCCCACCTGCAGCACAGCCCAACATCTGGAAGGGAGGGAGCAGAGCCAAGCATGCCAGGTAACCCAGGGGCATTTGATCCTGAAGGCAATGGCAGCAAAATGCCCTCCCCACTCCACTGCTCGGAGTTTCCTCCCGAGAAAGAAACATTTTGGCGCCACAACAGTTCACTTTTGGTTCTTCTTTTTGAACAAAGAAGTTCACTTTTGGTTTTAGGCTGAAAGCGAAAGCTCAGCCTCTCCCTCTGCAGCCTCACAGCTCCGAATGGAAAACAGATAAATAAATGGTGAAGTGGGATGGTGTATGCTGGTTAGGGAACCTGCAGCTGGGCTCTTGAGAAGGCAAAGTCAGATTTATGCAGCAGGAAGGCAAGAAGTCAGCACAGCCCATAGACAGAACCCAATTCCACAGAGGCAGAACTCTAGGGAAGTGTTTAATAAACACCAGGAAAAAGAAAAGGGCTTAACCTGTATTTCCTGCAGATCAAGGAACAGCCTCAGAAACTTTGGATGCATATGTTCCACCTGAAGCATTTTTGCAGCACTTAATAAAACCTTAGCACTGCTTAAGCATGCCAGAATTCCAAAGGGGCACTGGGCACTTCCCGGGAAGTGGAGGAGTGGGCTCAGACTTTTAGAGGCTGATAACAGGTATCTGTATTCCTTCCCAATCAGCCACTAATCTTCCCGCAGACTGGCTGAACAAGCTATTTAAAAATAATTCCTCTGTTCCAGCAGAACTGCAAATTCACTGTAAATCCACTGACCACAATTACTAACGATGCTGTTGAAAATGGTCTTTCAAAGCACATTAACCTCAGTGTTCACTATAGTGTATGAAAGGCACAAGCCAGGGAAAGAACTGCAGGTGTGGAGATGACAGTTTCTTCCAAAAAACAACTTTCACACCTGGGAACAAGTTCCAGTGAAATTATTTATGCCTTTGTTAGTTAACTCACACATGGACCTTGCTATACAGAACCCAGTCTGCCCAGTGTGTGCACTTGTCACTTCCACCACGAGCTCCCTCACCATCTCCTGCAGGTGAACATCAATCCTGATGCAGAAGGAAGGAATCACCTGTGGGACCAGACAAATTATTTGCAGGACAGCCCGGTGCCAGAAGGTTCTGACCCCAATTCCAGGCCACACAAGGCAAAGCTGGTAGGCCACTGCCTGAACCACCTGGGGAGCATTGATTGCACAGGGACCTCAATGGCATGGGAAAGGCGCTTCCAGAACTGGGACACGTGTCCCCATTGCAGTTTGTGCTGAGGGAGAGTGGGGTGAGTGTGGGGTCAGCCCGGCAGGGCCAACGACCCCGTGGCCATAGGGGAGGGGTGGGAGTGGGGAGAGGGACGGACACGGGGCAGGACTGCAAACACCAGCACCAGGAACGGCACCAGCCAGGGAGAGGAGCAGGCCCTGCCAGCTCACCTGCCCGTGCTGTGAACAGGCATCCCCAGGGGCTGAGCCCTCCCAGAGCAACCCCAGCACAGACAGTTCACCAACCCAACAGGCTGCACACACCAACCCATCCACAAGGCTTATCAACTAATGCTTCAAAAAAAAAATGTGAGAACTTATATTTTCAGAATCAAACTAGCCACTGAAGTTGGGAATTTAAAGCTATTTTAATCATTTTAGATCGTTTCCAACGGTAGCTAAGTCTGAAAAAGGCTTTGAGGTTGGATTTGAAACACTTCAAACACAGATTCAATACTCCTAATGATAAAGAGCTGCTTCAACACAAACCAGGAACATTCTGGCTACACACAGCACCTTCACAAGTAACTTTCAGGTTCAGCTCTGCTCCCCCCAGGAGACTCAAGAGAAACCTCCAGGATTACACTGCACATTCAGTTTTTAGTTGTATCACCAGCACAAGGATGAAGTGGGAAAGTGTCTTCTGCTGGGAACCAACCACTTCTTCCGAGCAAACTCCTGAACTCCTCAGCCTTTCTTTTGCACTGTCAGCTTACAAAACACAGAGAATTAATTGCTATTTCCCTACTCCCTCTGTAGATGCAGACGTAGATGCCATATAATTCCATATAGAGCTGTAGGAGAAGGGACAGACAAAAGCAAAGAGCTGACAAAGCTGTCTTATCACTGTTTACAAGCTCAACGATTCCGCAAAAGTTTTCTCCCAACTGTTGATATCCAAACCTTGCCTTGGATTTCAGGTTTCAAAGCTGAGGTTTCCGGGTTTGATGTTCCACCTCTAAGCAATGCTTAACTAAGCGATCTCTGTTCAGTCTTTGAAACACAAAGCACTTGTTTGCTCTCCTGCAGCTGCCACAGCGCACAAACCCAACGAGGGACGCGTTTGGGTCGTGCCCAACACAGAACCCTGAAGACGGGCTGAGAGGGACAAGTGCTCACGAACCAAATCCCCCAGATGCACACACCAGCAGCTCCACATTCTTTCCGCAGCCCCTGGGCTCACGGCTTACACTGCATATTCCCCACGTCCTTCCCGAGCCGCAGCTTCCCCGACACCCTGCGCCTGCCTTGGGCAGTGACACGGACCCTTTGTAAAGCCAAACACACACCGACAGCCAGAGGATTCCGAGGCCCTCTGCCTGCAGCAGGCACCGAGCTCTGCCCGAGCGCCCCGCTCCCTCTCACGGGGGCAGCGCGGCCGCTCCGAGCCCGCCCCGAGCGCCGTCCTGGCCCCGCTCCCGCTGCCCGGGCCGGTGTCGGGGCCGCGGCCCCCCCGGCACAGCCCCGCGGGCCGCTTCGTCGCCCTCCAACAGCCCCGCGGGCCCCGGACGGGCGAACGGGCACCCCCGCGGCCCGGGCCCGGCACAAACACGGCCCCTAATGGCCCCGCAGGCCCCGGACCGGGAGAGCAGCCCCCCCCAAGGCCTCTCAGAGCCCCCCCGGGCCCCGCAGAGACCCCCCAGGGCCCCTCAGAGACCCCCCAGGGCCCGCTCCCCCCGCGGCCCCGGACCGGCCCAAACACGGCCGGGCCCCGCAGGCCCCGGACCGGGAGAGGAGCACCCCCAGAGCCCTCAGAACCCCCCAGGGCCCTCTCCCCCCGCGACCCCAGCAGGACAGAAACACGGCCTGGCCCCGCGGGACCCACAGCCCCCCCGGCCCCCTCAGAGCCCCAGGGCCCTCTCCCCCCGCGGCCCCAGCCGGACACAAACACGGCTTGGCCCCGCAGGCCCCGGGCCGGGAGAGCGGGACCCACAGCCCCCCCGACCCCCTCAGAGCCACTCAGAGCCCTCACAGCCCCCCCCCAGGGCCTGCTCCCCCCACGGCCCCGGGCCCGCACCAGTTGGTCATGTCGAGGAAGAAGGCGCAGCCGGCGGGGCTGAGCTGGAAGCCGAGCAGGCGCTGGAACTCTCCGATCAGCACGTCCTTGTCCGTGGTGCCGAGGCAGCTGAACTTCTGCATGAGCTCCGCGTCCAGGTCCACGTCCATGCCCTCCATGGCGGGGCCGGCCCGGGGGGCTCCGGGGCCGCCTCAGCAGCGCCGGCCG